>SCDZ01000373.1:0-67852 GCA_004143845.1 Drosophila lacertosa
ATTTTATTTTATTTTATTTTATTTTATTTTATTTTATTTTATTTTATTTTATTTTATTTTATTTTATTTTATTTTATTTTATTTTATTTAATTTTATTTAATTTTATTTTATTTATTTTAACTATCTATATCAAAAAGAAAACAAAATCAAATTTGACATCTTTAAATGAATATTTATTTTATATCTAATAATTTAAAGGGTAATATGTCAAGTCCAAGCGCTTTGGTTGCAACAAACTAGTCCACATATACATAATAAAACTTTACCACTAACCACATCAAAAGTAATTAAGCAATCTGATTTGCAGCAATCAATTGTTACGGATATACGTGAGAAACTAACGATTACAAATTGACATGTTCGGATCATAATTCTATAAATCACAAGCGCAGACAGCCAAAGCAATTTGTCGCCGCGATCTGAAGCAGAAAAAAAAATAAAAAAAAATAGATAAATAAAAAACTGATCAAATTTAATTACCAATGAATTTGCATGCTAAGCAAGAGTTAAATGCACTTAAGCATGAATCAGCCGAGAAAACGGAAAGCTGGCAACTGCCAACTGGCAAATGGCAAATGGCAACAGCCGCCTTTTGACGAACCTGGCCAAAATGCAATCGTGTAAACGCGTTAGCACAGAGCACCCGCGAAGGTCAACAGCGACCGCCGATCGGCGATCGGTCAACTGCGTCAGCAGCTGACAGGCGGGGCCAAGCTCCAAGCTTCAAGCACCAAGCTCCAAAGCCGGGCCCCAGTTCTAAGCACTAAAGTTGAGTTTTCCCACAGCCAGCGTGTTTGGGCGTTCTGTGACTGGATTTGTATCGACCATTGAGTGCTGAGTGTTTACTGCTAAGCGTGTGTTTCACATTCTCACTAAAGTTCTCATATTTTATGACTAACGTGACATTCGATTGTGGCGATCGATTGCAATTTGTTCCACATCCTGTAGTTTTTGGTTCCGCAAACGGTGGCAATCAAAGCAAATCTCTGGCTTGAACTAATTGCAGTGGCACTTGGCACTTGGCACTTTGGCCTTTTTGCCTTTTGGCCAACACCAAAAACTGGGCGTGTTGCCAAGTTCGTTAAGATTTTGTCTGGCAACTTGTGAAGCGAAAAAATCTCAAAAGCTAACTTCAAAATTATATAAATATATAGTTTAAGTAAGCTATATAGTTTTTTAAACTCAAAGGTTTATTTTTAATTAGGTTAAACTTTTGTCTTCATTTAGTTGAGTTGCTAAAGGTTTTTATTCCAGGTTAATATATTAATATAGACCAGTAGAATTAAAGGTCAAGTAAGAAGTCTGACTTAATCAATATTTATCTTTAGTCCAAACTTTAACATACATATATAAAAAAAAAAAATTCATTTACAAATATATTTTTTTTAAAAGTATCTCTTATTTTTTGTTTGAAAAAAATATTTATAATATATAGGGCTTTCTTATTTTTAATTTATCAATCTTAAATTTGTATATATTTTCAATTATTATTAATTAGAATCAAGAAAACTGCAAAGTTCTCAGAACTTATAAATATTACCAATTTAAATTAAGTACTATATATACATATACATATATCTCGGTTCCTTTTGTATCCCAAAGTAAATATTTACTCATTTAATTAAGCCCAAAAGCGAGCTTTGACTTTTGCAACCATAAGCCCGATTCCAAAACTGGAAATACTTTTGGGCTACAAACAAAAGTAAAGAGGTTTTTAATGTAGACCAAAAAGCATATGTTGTATTAACTACTTTAAATATTTAACTATATTTGACTGGCAAATATTCGAGAATTATTAGAAATATATAAACTTTGTATTTTGTTTTTATATTTTATTTTCAGGCAATAGCCGACTATTGAATGCTCTTTTAAACATATTCCGTGCAGGCCAAACGGTAGCCGGAGTTGCGTTAACGACCCATGGCGCAGACCTTAAAGTGGCAGGGAACCATATCTATGAAATTCAAATGTAAATATATTTGTTAATAAATGGTTAACAATGACATTTGTCAAGTCTCATGCAACACTTACAATTGGAACGTTCTATTTAAGGGGAAAATATGAAATAAAGATGAAATTAATATTGTTTAACATTTATTATTATGAAAAATATAAATAAGCTTTTATAAGGCTGGCATTTGTTTTAGAATATAGACAAATAATTTTTAAATTTATATCAAGCGAACAATATTCAACTTAAAAAGTTGCTTAAGCAAAATTGAAAATATTTTAAATATTTCAATTCTATTAATTTATTTATATTATTTTAATTTATTGATTTAAGTGGAATTCTAATTGACTTTTTTAATATGCAGTCTTAAGTTTTATTTTTAAAGTGCAGCCTTATTTAGTTGATATTTTATAGCTACTCACGTTCAATTTTGTTGTCGTTGTCCTTGTCATCTGCTTGTGTTGGTAGCTCGTCGTTCAACTGAGTTTTGAGTGTGCAACAATAAGTTTAAATATCACACACACACACACACATACACATACTCACCGTCACTTCTGTGGCATCCGCCAGAGCGGGTGCCGTTGTCACCTCTTCCAAGGGGCGTGGCAGGGCATGTCCTGGCGCCAACTGAGCTGCGATTGACAGCAGGACAATAACGATGGCCAGCTGATAGCCGATAGACCCAACACAAGTTGTCATCAAGTTGTTGTTCTTGTTTTTGTTATTGCAACTGCGAAATAGCAAAGAGCGAATATTTTTTCTCAGTAGAAATTCCCGAAAAAAAAAATGTCTGCTTTCAGTTTACTTTCAACTGGCGCACAAACAATTAACCCGAGCCCCGTCCCCACCCCCACCCTTAGCCACTTGTAGGCAACGCTTACGCAAAAGGGTTTCCTATTACACATTTTCTCCTGAAACAAACAAAGTTGTTAAGTCGAAATGTTTTCACTTTTTTTCCATTTGGTTTTTGTTGGTTTCTCAAGGTGTTTGGTATTTCAAACAGTCACGTTGCCTGCTGCTCATTTCTAAAATACCAAATCCCAAGCACATCCCGCTCACATGGCCTGGCAGGCTCGCTTTGGTTTAAGGAACGGGCTAGGCGGCTTTTATAGACGTGACGTGGTCTCCGAATGGGGCTCTAATTACTTCGAGCATGAAATATTAATGCCTAATTAGGCTCAACTGTGACGCGAATTCTAAAGCTAAAAACGTGCAAAAGTTTTTTTGACCACCAAAAAAAAAAACACTTGACATTTGTAAAGGACAAAGGCTAACGGCAAGAAAGTCAGCATTTGGCAACGAAATAAAATGTATAACTTTTCACAGGAACAAACCATATTTTCAAATTGCCATTCAGCCTTTATATTAAGTTGCCTAAAATATTGTTAAACCTCTTTAAAATTAAGTAAAGTTTACTTACAGCTTATTTTCAAACATTGCACTTTTGATTTGCAACAAAAATATTTTAAAAAAACTTTTATAGTAGCTGATAACAACTTGAACACCAAATTACTTTTGAAATGTTCACTAACACGACTCTACAATATAAAGGGAAACATAATTCCAGCTCAATTGCCAAAGGGCGAACGAATCTAATAAGATTTAAGTAAGGAAGCAAAAATCTTAACAAGCTTGAAAATCAGCTTCGTTTTGGTTTAGTTGTATTTTTTTTTGTCGATTTTTTTATTTACTATATATGTAAATATTATATTTATTTATATATAAGCACAAAAGCAAGCTTTAATTTTGGCAGCCACAAGCCCTATTCAAGAACTGGGAATACTTTTAGGCTAGCAGCAAAAGTAATTCTGAAAAAAAGAGATTATTAACATAGTTTAAAAAAGTATTTGCTGCTTCAAGGATCAATTATGATCCACATAATGTAAATAATTATAGAACTTTATTGACGACAATATAACCATCTATATAGTATTTGTATGTATATAAGTATGTGTATATGTATTTGTATTTTCAATAAATATGTTTGCAATATATGTAATAACAGTAAGCACTTAATAAATAACAACATTTGTCCAAAATGCCATTTAAAACTAAATACTAGAAGAACAATGCATAATATTTACTATTTAGTTAAATTAACATGAAATACTTTTTTGTTTTTGTATTTTTTTTTTAGTTTTTAAATTGCTGTACAAGCAGTTTGCAATAAGAGAGAGAGGGAGAGAGAGAGAGAGAGGGAAACAACAAACGCCAATGCAAAACGCGAGCGCGATAGAGAGGGAATTATATAAAGATATTGTTTGGTTTATATGTAAATACATCTTTATATATATGTATATGTGTATGTGTATATATAATATGAGTTCATAATTGAAGAACTCTAATTTTGCTATATAACTACTTTAAACAGTAAACAATACTTGGCTGGCATATTTGAATATTCAGCAATTATTCCGGAAACATCATTGTGAATATGCATATTATATATTTTACTTGCGGGCATTTGGCTATTGGATGCTCTTACGAACCGGTTCAGTAGGGCAAATAGGAGCCCGAGTTGCGTTTGCGGCCCATGTTGCAGATCTTAAAGTGGCAAGGCGACATGTCTGTTGAATTTAAAATATAAACAATAATTGAATTAATTATGTTAACCAAACAATAATTAAGTCTCATGCTACACTTACATTGTTTACGAACTATTTGCGATTTACGTTAAATGAAAACATGAAATAAAAGGAAAAATTGGAATAGACATTGATTAACATGCAACAGAGAAATGTTTTTTATGAGCTATTTTTAAGGCTGCAAATCGGGCTAAATTAAAACCTTTTTTAATACAAATTAATCATTAAAATAAAGAAAAAGATAAATAAAAATTTCAGTTTAAATCGCACAATTTTTTAATTATAAAACAGCTTGAACAAAAATAAAATTTTTATTTTTGTTGAAGTACATTTATTTTAATAGTGAAAGATTAAAAATCTTTATAGACGAACTGAATTTTTTAGCTAAAAATTTTGTATTGTAGAGCAAACGGAATATATGCTACATATTTAATTTAATAATTTAAATATTTTTTTTTTTTGTATTTTTTAGTTATTTAAAAAAGGTTCGAAAAAGTTGCTAAGTTTGACGTCAAACTAAAATATTGTTTCAACTCACACACAACAAACAATTTTTTTTCTCCGTTTGTTTTTGATTTACAGCCTTTGGTTACCAATACTTTATTTGAAACAGGTCTAACTCTAACTCATACTCACATTGCACATTCTTCTTGATGTTGTGCTGCTTGGCCGCTGAGCTCAGTTTGACGGCCTCGCTCTGTTTCTTGGCGGGCATGGCCGCCATGTCGTCGAGCACATTGTAGCGCAGCTGCTCATCGTCGCCCAGGTAGCCGTTGCTGTTACCGTTATCCGCCAGTCGATGCAGACGCGCCAACAGCCGCGAGCCCAGCTGGGCGCGTTCCCGTTCCACGCTCTCCACGGGCAGCGCTGCCTCGTCGTCGTAGTCGGCGGTCAGGAGGAGATCACGCAGCGAGGGCCATTTGTTGACAAAGTTATTGAATGACGGCATCTGCTTGACCTGTTGCGGTTGTAGTTGTTGTTGTTGCTGCTGTGGAGCGAAAGTTGGCCATAAGTTAAATATTATATATATATAAATATATATATGCGCAAATGCATTTACTTTAGCACTTAAAGAGAAATAGTCAAGTGAGAAAGTTGTGGAATAATATATGAATATATATGTTTTAAATTATAAGTATTTTAATAGCTGATAAATTTTTTCAATTCGCTTTAATTTACTTCATTACTTAAAGCTGTTAAATTGATATATAAAAAAATAATGGTTTAAGTACTAATGAAATACATAAGTACAAATAATAAAATACTTCTACAGAAAATGAAATAAATAGGCAACTATTGTTTTTAATTTAATATTTAATTTTTTTTAATATGCTTTTACTGCATTTCATTTTCCAGGAATAAAAAAAAAAGAAGCGTCATTTAAATAAAAAATGCTTGCATTAAGTATACGTATTACGTATACGTTAAATGAATGAAACATATTCTTAATGTAAAAGTTCATTCACACTCACACATTTTCTTTAAAATTTTCAATGTTTTACTTATACTCAAATTTGCAATATTAAATGCTTCTTTAGAAAGAATATTTTCTCGAAGCGAAAAGAAATACTTTAAATAAACAAAAATTACCAAAAAAATAATTTCTGTATTTTAGTCTTTTTTTAAGCCTACTCTTAAATTGAATTGAATAAAGCTATCAACTGTATATATTTAATAAGTAATTCATTTTTTTGCTTGCTTACAGAAATTCTAAAATTAATAAAAACCACACCAAGCAAAAAATATTGCCATAAACAAAAAATACATTTGAAGCTTTTCTGAACTCTGATAAGATTTGTAATTAATTTTTGGTAAAAGATCTGTTTAAAATAAATTTATGTATATTTTTATAAAATTTGAATATGTAAAAAATACTAAATGGTTCTCAATAGCAGACAACAATTGTTTTTGATTCTCGATGTACTTTCTCTGAGTGTATGCGATGTATGTAAATATGACACACTTACCAATTGGTCGCCGTAGTAGTTGCTGTCCTCATTATCGGGTCCGGCTCCGGCGGCGAGCAGCTCGTTGAAGAGCAGCTGCGTTGGCTGCGCCCCAATTGAAGGGCGTGGCAGTGCATGTCCCGGCGACAACTGAGCAGCAATTGACAGCAGGACAATAACAATGGCCAGCTGATGGCCGATAGAGCCAACGCATGTTGCCGCTGACGACGTTGCCATCACGTTGTTGTTCGTCTTCTTGTTCTTGTTTTTCCAACTGCGAAATAGAAAAGTGCGAACACATTTTTTTTACTAGGTCTGGCCGAAACAAAACAATGGCATGTATTCAGTTTACTTTCAACAATTAACCCGAGCCCCGCCCCCACCCCCGCCCTTAGCCACTTGTAGGCAACGCTTACGCAAAAGGGTTTCCTATTACACTTGTTCCCCTTAAAAACAAACAAAGTTGCCAACTCGAAATGTTTTCACTTTTTTTCTGTTGTTGTTTTCTTTTCTTTTTTTTTATGAGAAATTCCAAGTTACGTGAACTTTCGCTTTTCACGGGTTTCGTCGCAAGGTGTTTGGAATTTCAAACGGTCACGTTGCCTGCTGCGTATATGGGGCGTCTAGCACTTGAACGTAAACCTTAGTCTAAAAATACCAAATCCCAAGCACTTTGAAGCCAACCCGCTCACATGGCATGACATTTTTTTTTTCTCTCACTCTGGTTTAAGGAGCGGGCAGCGTGACGCGTTCCGCGAATATCCTAATTGCCGTTTATGAAATATTAATGCCTAATTATGCTCAACTGTGACGCGAATCCTGACGCTCGAACCGCGCAAAATGTCCTTGAATGAGGCGTGGGCGAGCACCGAAAAATTACTTGGACATTGGCAAAAAGGCGAACTTTGACATGAAGTTGATGAAACTTTTTCTAAAATGCAAATTTGTCAATCATTAATTGAAGCTCAATTAGCAAAGGTTGCGGCTGGACCTTAAGATAAACTTTGGCTGTGGAATTATTCTGAAGGACAAATCGTGACTGAAATGCCATTAAATATTCAAATCGATTTAGTTTAACTAATGTTGTGTTTTATTAATGTTGGATTTAGATATTTTGCTGAACATTTTTAACTATAGCTGGATAAAGATATTTTTTTATTTGACAAATTTTTTAACTATATATTTAACAGCTTTTATAGTAACTTTTTATATTAATTTTAACTCCCACAAACTTTTAAAAATTTAATTAAAAGAAGTTACATTTTATGGGAGTAAAAAATTAATAAAAAATAATTAATGATATTTGACTTAATCTAAAAGAATTTTTGCTTTTATAAAGCCATCATTTTAAATAAAGAACTAACAGATTTATGTCCTTAGATTTAACATTCTTATCAACCAAAAAATCTAAATCAATTGAGAAAGCAAAGTTTTGGGCCCAGTTAAGAAAACGCAAGCTGCGCCGACTTAAAAAAAGTTTTCATTTATACTTATTCAACAGCAGATAGCAACAAATATACATACATATATATGTATATATGTAAATATGTATATTTGGATTTTTGCATGATTTTTTTGATTGTTTTAATTTTTGTGCATCTTTATTTGAATGACCCGCTCGAGTGCATGGCGATAAACTTTGGGGCGACATTTGGATTGACTTACACGCTCTGCGTTTGTACTCAGCGATTAAAAAAGTTGAGGTGAATGCGATTCGTGGGACTCGTGGCAAACGCATTTTTTTAATGCCCACCCGGAGCTTTGGAGCTGATAATGCGCCGATGTCGTGGCTAATTTTTCTTAGCGCCAGCCAAATCAACATTTAAATATATATATATATATATGTGTGTGTGTGTGTGTGTACACTAAAAATATACGCAATTAGATTGTCCGTCATCTCACACACAAAATAGAAATAAATAATCGAAGTCAAGGTCTGAAGCGTACAAGTTTCATTGAACTTTCGCACCCAGCCGCTGGCCACGCCCCCTCCAATTAGTATTGAATGGGCGTCTACAACTATTTGTGGCAGCTGTCGAATTTATTTGACAGCCACTGTTAACGCCTTTCACTCGCTTATTAGCAATTCACCTGTTAACGATGAGCGCCAGCATTGATAAGAATTCTTTTTTTATATATTTAGATAGAAGCTGATCTTTTAGTTAAATATAGTTTAAAAACGAATTTAGTTTGCATTTAATTAAGTTTATAGCCTTGTCTTAGTTGCCATTACTGCCAATTAAAGCTTTATATTAATCTTTATAATTAATTAATTCCTTATATTCAGTCCAAACTCAACTGAGTAAATTATTAGTTAGTCTTTTTATATTTATTTATATTTTATTTGTATTTAATTTATAATAATTTATACCCAATGGAATATTAAATATGAATGCTACAAGAAAGTACTTCCAACTTAATATTAATAATCTTCAGCTTTTCCTATCCTTAGCCTTACCCTTATATTATCCTTATCCTTCCCCATCTATTTACACTTCCAATCTTATTAACCTATTTACACTTTATGTTGTTGTTGTTGCCCACTCTGACGCATTTGTAATTGAAGAACCATAACAAATAAATATTTTTAGCTACAAATTATACATTTACGTATATGGGGCACATATGATTTTTTTTTATATAAATTTAATTTTATAATGAGTTTAGTTCAACAACAAAATTGTAATTAGTAGCATGTTTTATGCTCTTAAATCTATGTACTATGTCCCCATGTGGGGGGCTCCAGAAAATTCCTCACACATAATCTAAATTTCGCAAAAAAATATATAATATATATATTATATAATCAAAATAATAAAATTATGTACAGCATTTTTTGTTTTATAATAATATAGGGTAAGTCAAATTTAAAGTGTATATTAAATTATGTAAGAACTTGGCAAATAAAATGTAAAATGCAAATAAAAAAGATTGTAAAATAAATAATGCTTAAATTGTGGTAAAAAATGTAAGAAACATAATTTAAGTTTAGACAAAAAAAGATTCGAAAAACTGCTTAATAAACATTAACGAATGTTTAAATAAATCAGGACAATATATATAAAACCCAGTTAAAGGTTATACATATTATCTTTTATCATTATATGGTGTTCAACAATAAGAAAGGGATACATTGGGAAAGTAACTAATCAATTTTCAGCTCCTTCTCATACGTCATAGTGGGTATAACAAAGTCGACTAAGTGTCCAACTTGTTGTTTTTTTTTATTGTCAATCAAGTGCGTCATCAGCGCGTTGACAAAAAAAAATATCACACGATCACAGAAACCAATTGTTATCAGGCGCCAAGCAGCAACTTGAGACACGCCCTCTTTTTTGAATATTCCTAATACATATATAATTGGATCTGTGTGCTGGGAATCCAGCGGAACTAACCTCTAGTCGAAAAGTTATCGCTAACTTAAATTTGCCAGCAGCAAAAAAAAAAGCGACGCAATTTTAATGCGTGCCCTCAATTTTTTGGATCGGATCCATCACGAGACTTCAATCGGTTTTCACTGATCTCGGCGATCGAACTCTATAAGATTGTATATATAAACTAACGTTCGAATTCACTTTCGATTTTGTTGCTGCGCTGATAAGACGACTATGTTAATTTTAAATCAGAATAATCAAAAAAATATATGCATAAATATATTTAAATAAATCAATTCGAATGCGCGCTGATAATTGTGAGTGCTTGAGTATGTGTGTGTGTGTGTGTGAAATATATGATGTGTTTATAAATAAAAAAAAATAAATACACTTCAAGCATTATCAAGAAGCATAATGATTTCATCAAATGACCCAAGATTGAATGAATCTATGTGTGTGTGTGTGTGCGTAATGTAAGTTGTGCGAGTGCAAATGAGTGTTTTTATTATTCATTAGCATTTGATTTAAGAATTAAGAATATCGCTATTCATTAATAGTGAAAAAAAAAACAGAAATCGTAAATAAAGATATGAAAACCCTTAACGCTAAAATATAAAAAAAAAAATATTTTAAAAACGAATACAAAAAACGCCAATAATAAATTGCTTGAATGTGTATTCTTTGATATTGAATTTATCTTTTGTCTTAAATAATTTCTTTTCCCAACTATTTATTCATAACTATTTTTAAAATATTGCACTATGGAAATATGATTTTAAGATTGAGTGTTTTTGTTTTAAAAAAAAAACAAGATATAAAACACATGAAACAAGAATTTGTGTACCTAAAACCAACCAGAATTTTTATCAATGGGGGTACAACAATAAAAACTATACATATAAAGAAGACTTCAACATTTAAATAAATCGGACTTCAATTTAAAAATGGTTTTCCAAAACAAAAACATATTTTAGCCCACTTAGAACATAAATTGTTCTTAAAGAACAAACTAAAAACTGAAACTTTGTAAAAAAACAGATTTTGGTAATAGAAAAAAAGTTGCTTAAAGGCGGATTTAGATTTAAGCCAACAGAACAGAACCAAATATTTTTTTAAATGGAATTTTTAAATTTGATTAAAAATATATAAAATATAAATATTTAAAAATACTAACATTAAACGATCTTTTATTTACCTTCGGAAAATCAGCTCAATTTAAAACTTTTGCTTCAGGCAGCAATCAAATTCACTTCAATTTTTCACTTGCTTTCAACACTCACTTAGTTTTTATAAAAAAAAAATTTGTTTAACTTGTTTGAATTTTTGTTGCGCTTGGCTAAAACTTAACCGTTAGCTGGGACAGTGCAGAATAAACGCAAATCCGCAGCGAGCATTTGTTTTTATAGGCTGAAGAGCGACCCAAGCAAAAAGGGTAAATCAACAGGTACAGTGGGCACACACACACACAGACAGCGCCAATACGGCGTAACGAACGAACGACGACAACGATGACGACGTCGCTTGTGACTTCGGCATGTCAAACGGCCAAATCGGTGGGCGGGTTTTTCTTTTTTTTTTTTGTTTTTTTTTTTTTTTTTTTGTTTTGTAGTCGTCAGTTTGAAGTGGGCGCGGGTGGGCGTCCAGAATGTTTTAACTCAGTTGCAGTTGCGAATACGTGGAACACTTAAAAATAAGTTCTGTAACAGTTCAAGTTACGCACAACAAATGGGGAGGGGGGCGTGGCTGTTAGTTTGGGTTTATTGGCTGCTTAAGAGAACAACTTCGGGCTGTTCTTAACGCTTTCTCGGACGCTCGCAAACTAAACACGACATTCGATTCTAGCATATTGTACGAGGCATCTTCTCCGCCGATCGCCGATCGGCGAATCTCCGTTCCATTCTCCGGTCCCGTTCCCGGGTTTTGGGACCTACGCTGTACGTTTGCCGTGCCACGCTTTTGACAAATCGCCCGATAAGTCTGAGATTTATGGCACTTGCTAGCCGAGGATTACCACAATGTTGTGCGGTACGCTACGCGGGTTAAGGCATATCAGTTCTAATTGTCAGCCAGAGGTAACCAACTGAAAAATACAAAATTATATTTAAATGGGAAAGCTTTACAAAACCATAACTAATGTTAAATTTAAATTATATTTGAACTTCATTAAATAAATTAAAACTACATCAAAGTACTTTACAATATTGAGTCTAAATCGATAATCATACAATGCAGATACTTAAGATGAATCAGCCTTTTATTAAGACTGGCTTCTTATCCACTTTTATGTCATCTGCCAAACTAAGGCACAAACCCAAAACTAAATATATAAAACTAAGTCTTTCCTGAAACATTGTTTTTCAATTTAATAATTTTCCTTTATTAGTGTTAACTACAAAAAATATTCCTTACCCTCAAAACTTTGTTTCCAAGAGCTTTTTATTTTTTGATTGGCAATCATAAATTATACCCCCGGTAAGGTTCATTAACATGGATCAGCAAACTTTTCAAGGTGCTTTTGGCAGTCAACAAACTCTCTTTGAACATAAAATCATAGATTGAAGATTATGTAAAGCCAGCCGGGTACACTTAACAAAAGTACCCCAAAATTCAATTAGTAGGTCAATAAACTTGAAATGATATAGCTGGAAATTTGTGAAAGTTAACTAGGTCAATGTCGAATAACACAGATTTGTCTAATTAAGAACGGATGTTGAAATATCGCAAAACTATTGCACGAACAAGCCCCGAAATAAAGTCAAGCGGGTCGGCCAAGAACTGACTTGCTGTAGAGTATTTTATTGTAGTACACCACCTACCTAAAAATAAAACTTTGTTTAAAGTGTTCTCAAGTAAAGCGCAGTTAGACATTTGGAACATAAAAAATAGACGTAACAAAACTCTTTGCCAAAAATAGAATGGAAAATTACAAGACTTGAGTTATAAGCTCATATAGAGAGATAATACAAAGCAACGTTATCTTTTATGCTCTTCCAAACCAAATGAACAGACTAATTTTAGGCGGCTGTCCTAAAAAAAAATTAGCTGCATTTATGATGAAATATCTTTTGGGTATTACATCACAAAAGATCTTAAATTTAAATTTTAAAAAAGTTCTTTCTTCATATTTCTTACATTTCTAATCTGGCAGATCTGCTAATCTTTCCTAGACGTCTTCAGCAAATTCTTTTGAACATTTTTAACTAATTAAAAACATTAAAAGCTGACACAGCATTTTAATTTGTTGTCTATGCCAAACAATTTTTTAATATATTTATAAACATTTATAATCTCGGGCGAACAGCGTGTGACACATTTGAACCTTTAACGGATCCGCACGTATCGAATGTTCCGGCCGCCCACGCTTCATTTTTTTATACGCATGTACAATGCAATAAAATTAATTTTTATGATTACATCAGCCCAAATATGTGATTAGGGGGTATCTCATTATTCGTGCGATAAGCCATTTTGAACATACAACGGAACCCTGTTTGACATTCATATGAAAACATTAAATTTGCCCAACATATCAGCGCTAATTGACACTTATTAAAAGCAAATAGCCGCAATGCGACTCAGACTTTGACATCCGCGGGCCGGAACAATTGGCCACACGTGCTGCTTATGTCGGCCAATTATCAGCAGCAATCACACAATCACGAGACTGGCGACGTGCAGCCTGCACTGTGTGCAATTAAAAGAGTTGTGCCTGCACTTTTCACAATTGATGATGCACAAATCATTCGGAAATTCAGATATATAAGTTGACTGCATGAAATTAATAAAGGAAATATGCCAGTGTCATGTGTTACAGTCTGGACTTCCTCTATGTTACTCAATTTAAAATTACCGCCATTGAGGCAGGTATTTACCAACACTGTTCATGGCCGATACTTTTAAGCGATGGCAATGTGGGAATTTTGTAGCTCTTCAGCAACTGTAACCATGACTTAAAAATATTAGCATATATTTATTATTATTTTTATTTACATTTAGTAAATTTAATAATAATTAGTAATAATAAAATATATTTATTTACATCTGATTTTGCTCACAATGGAGTACAAACCTGTATTGCTTTAACAGTAACTCACTCACTACCTTAAAGTACTCGTAACGGGTAGCCGGCTCTAAGTTAATCGCCCACGCATCGCTACTATCGGCTGTTCAGCTGGGGCACTAAAAAAAGGGGGGAGAAAAATTAAAAATAAGAAAATCATCATGGCTACATCGACACTGCAGCTGGAATTTTCACAAGCTATGGCCGACTTCAAGAAAATGTTCCCCGACATCGATCGAGAGGTAATCGAGGCCGTGCTGCGCGCCAATTTGGGCGCTGTGGATCAAACCATTGACCAACTGCTAGCCATGTCAACTGACAACCAGGTAAATATGTTTGTCTGCCTATGTGTATGTTTGTATGTATGTGTGTGTGTGTGTGTGTGTGTGCTTGCGTGCGTATGTGCGTGTGATTGTTTGTGTATACTAACAGGCTAAACAGCTACTAACACTAACACCTAACCGCATGTGATTAGAACGAAAAACTGCGCAATGAACTGGATGCTAATGTCTCACCACAACAGAGTCTCATCAATCTCAGCGACTCGGACCGAGAGCTGCGCCGCAATCAGCAGCTGATCGATACCACAGATGGCGAGCGCACAGAGAACGCCTCTGCCGCTGGCAACAACACATTGCTGAGCACGGCAAGCGCCTCGCCAAATCATCACAATACGGGCGCCTCGCCCAAACAGCGTCCGCTGGGCACCTCGAACAAGGGTAGCGCCAACAACACGCCTACTAAGCGCAGCCATACCGTTGCACTGTCGAGCAACGGGACCAGCGGCAACGCAGCCCGTCGCTGGAATCCACCAATATTGGGCGTGCTGCCACCGGGATTTCTGCGTGTGACGCCACCCGCTGGTCAGCAGGATTTCGAGCTGCCCGACGAACAGTTTGCGCTGATGCTGCAAAATGAGGAGTTCATGAATCAATTGCGATGGAATCAGGACTTTATGAGCGCGCTGGAGAAGGAGCAGAGCGGCAAGGTCAAGGGCGAGGACGATGCACCATTCCAGGAGCGACTCAAGAACATGGGCAAAATGTCGCGCAAGAAATTCCTACAAATGGCGCGCGTCTTCACCTGGCAGCGCAACAAAAAGGTGACCACCGCCAAGCAGATCGATTCGCTGCCCTTGCGCGAAGAGCCCAGCGACGATGAGGACCATCATCATCATCATCACCAGCAGCAGCAACAACAGCAATCTCAGCAGCAACAGTCAAGTCAGCAGCAACAAAGCCAGGTCCAACAACAGCAGCAGGGTCAGTTGCAGCTACGCAAGTAGGAACCAGATGTTCCATTGTTTGTTATCTTATCCTTATTCTTATCTTATTATCTCATTGGGCCATAAAACGTACGTCAAGCTCATGTGTTTACTTCAGGTATAAGTAAATTCGCGCTAGTACTCGTAATCTCCCCCGTTTCATGTAGTAATCTCAAACTGAAATCTCGCTACAGACGATGCATATATTATATATATATATTATATTATGTATGATTCTAGTTTTAAATGTCGTGTAATAACCTAAAGTGCAATTTTACACCCTTCCCCCACACACACCAACACAAATCCCAGTGCAATATCTCATGTGTATATTTTTTTTTTTTACTTATATAAATTGTATTATACTTATTGTTTATATATATATACATATATTTATGTATAATTTTTGTGTACTTCAATTTTCGTTGTTGCCAAATTAGCATTAATTAAGTTTTATTAATAATTTAAACAAAAAAAGGCAGTTCTTATGGCCGCGTCACAAGAACATCAAGTTGGACTGATTCTAAATGCGTTAATTAATAATTGGGAGCATCGCAGAAAAACATTATAAAATACTTATTTACATCTAGAGCACTTACTAAACTCAAAACTAGTCATAATAGAAAACAAAACAAATGGCATTAAACTAAACTCAATTTATGTACAGTAATCAAGCTACAAACACGTATATGAGCTATCCATAAACCCAATCCTTACTTAAAACAGACTTTTAAATAAAGAATATGCTAAATACGTTTAATAATCGCCTGCGCTTAGTTGGCTTCTACTCTCATATACCATAAAAAAGAAATGAAAAAACTGCAGTAATAAATAAATGTCCATATCAAACTGTTGATATTACAGATACCGAATACCATAAAAAAAAAATACATACATATATATGTATATATATATATATATATATATATATATATATATATATGGACATATACCATCTATAGTTTTTGGTGGCTATGCAAACATATGCAACTATTTGATTGTAATTGTAATTGTACTTGTATTATAAACCATATTTGAAATATTATTATATTCATATTCCAAGTATAAAATACAGCAAAAATATTTGAAAATTCCACGCATGTTTCTTTTTATTGTCGAAGGGTTGGGAACTGTAAGATAAGTTCTATTAAAACAAATCTTATCCAAGTGTTATTTTTTTAGTTTAAAAATTAATTAGAAATAGATCGCCCAGCAGAATAAAAGAATTCTCATTGCTTACATGAATTAATTTAATTTTTATTTTGTTTTTGCTTTTAAATTTTTTTGTTTTTTATTTTTTATAAACATAATACATTTATTATGGATACACGTTGGATTTCCTTATGTGTGTGTTCTTGTTGTTTCTTTTGACTTTGATTTAAGGGCATATTGGTTACTTGTTACCTGTTATTGCTATTATAAATTGTATATTTATGCATACATTTTTTTTTTGTTTACTTTTAATGATTTTTTTTATAAATTTACTTCGTTACGGATTGACGCTTGACGAATCTCATGTTTCATACAATAATATGTTGTTGGGATTTGTTGGTATCGTTAAATAACAGGATTTAAATTGTTTCGCAATTGCAATCGCAATCAAAATTCAACTTGGCTTTATCTCTACTGAATGTATCTCTCCTTTCTGCTCTCTCTTTCTCTCTTTTGCTCTATCGTTTGCTTTGTGTATGTGGTTATTGTTTAATTATAAATGTTGCATGCTCTCTGAGCATGCCGGAGTGTCATGTGTATGTATTTGTGTGTGTGTGTGTATGTGGGTATGGGTATATATAGTTGATGTGTGTGCAAATGCTTGTTTTTTTCTCATTATTTTCTTCTCTTTTTTTTTTGTTACTTTTACTTACACAGAAATTGATCATTTTTAAACAATTATTTGTAAATTTGTTTTAAACTAATTACTAAAAATGGATTTCCTGGTTGTTTGCAACATTTTGACATCTCATTTGCATACAATATTTTTATAAAATATGTGATTTTTTTTTTCCTTTTTGTTTTGTTTTTCTTGGTTTTTTCAAGTTCTCATTAAGTGATTTTTTAGGCATACAATTGAATTTAGATTTACGTTTTAGCTTAATTTGATTTTCTTTTAACCTTCTTATTGTTTGAAGAGCAACGACAATTGTTTATGTGTATTATTGGTTGATTTCTTTTTAATCATTTCTATGTATATGTATTGTATAGATAAATTTGTTTGTTTATTTATTGTATTGTATATTATGTTATGTATAAATCGATAAAGAATTGAAAAAAAAATTAAATAAAATTAAACAAAATAAATACGAATGTTTTTAGTTACGAATGTTGGATTCTACAACTTTAGTTTGTTTTCTTTTTTAAACGGCTCAAAAACGAACGACAAATATACTTTTTTTTGTTTGCTTGTTTGTTTATCATAATTAATTGTTAATCAGCAAAAATAGTATAGTAATAATAATAGTAGTAGTAGTAGTAATAGTATGTAGTAATAATTACAAAAAACTTTGCACAGTTAAAAACATTGTCAGTTAAATCTTTTTTGTTTTGTTTCTCATTTTTTGTATATATTGTTTTTTGTTTTGTTTTGTTTTATGGTTATTGCAATTTTGACAATCTTAACTTTTCTGGGATTTGTATGCTTTTGTTACTTTTTACTTGTTACTTTACTCCCTCTGTCTCTCATTTTTTTTTTTTGTTTTACCTTCTTTTTTTGTTTTATGTAGATTTTTTTTTTTTTTTTTGGAAGTCTTATAGCAGAACACATAGGGACTTTTTCGGTTTCTTTTGTTTCTTTTCGGGTGACTTCTTGTTGATCTGCCTGACCAAATCGTAGAAAATATCATTCACATTCACTTTGGCTTTGGCTGAGGTCTCCATAAAGGCGCAATTGAATTGATTGGCCAAACTCTTGCCCAAATCCTTGCCCACGACGCGCTCCTCCTCCAGATCGCATTTATTGCCGACCAGCACCATCGGCACATCGTCCGTATCCTTGACGCGCAAGATTTGCTCTCGCAGATCCTGCAGATCATTGAACGTCGATTGCGCCGTTATCGAATAGACAAGAACAAAGCCCTGTCCGTTCTTCATATAGAGATCGCGCATCGCTGTAAACTGTTCCGTGCCGGCTGTATCCAGGATTTCCAGCATACACTGCTGTCCATCAACCTCCACTTGTTTGCGATAGCTGTCCTCGATGGTGGGATCGTATTTCTCCACGAAAATGCATTGTACAAATTGTACAGTTAGAGCTGATTTGCCGACACCGCCGCTGCCCAAAACGACAATTTTGTATTCACGCATTTTGTGCTTGTTGATTTATATATATTTGTATATATATATAT
Source organism: Drosophila lacertosa (assembly GCA_004143845.1). NCBI lineage: Eukaryota > Metazoa > Arthropoda > Insecta > Diptera > Drosophilidae > Drosophila > Drosophila lacertosa. The sequence continues at coordinate 18,523 of SCDZ01000373.1, forward strand.
ATATATATAAATAATTGTATGTGGGGTTTATTTAAAACCAGGCGCAGCTTGTTACTGCCGTAGGCGGGTGACGAGGTGGTTTGGTTCTTGTTGCGGCTACTCTTATTATTGTTGTTGTCGTGCAAATGTTTATTTAAAACGCGACCGCGTTCGCTCTTCTTGCACACTGTCGCTCTCTCGCTTTTTGTGCTCGCAGCAAAATGTAAAAAAAAAATCACTAGTTTTAGGCGTTGTTCGGTGATTGCTTTTGGGTTGCAGTTGCAGTTCTTGCAGAAAGCTTTTGTTTTTTTTTTTTGTTTTTTTTTTTGTTGGTGCTGTTCTTTGTTATTGCTGATAACCTTTGTGCCAACAAACAACTCTAGCTGTATTGAAGTGTGTGTGTGTTTGTCTGTTTGTGGTCTCACTCTCACTCACACACTCTCTCTCCCTCTCCGTCTTTCTCCGCTCAGGTAGCAAAGGTGCGAGCGTGCGTTTCCTTTTTTTTTTTTACTTTTTTCGGTTGTCGTCAAATTGTTGCTTTTGCGTGTGTGTGGGGGTAGGGGCGATAAATAAATTTTACTGAAGCACTAGCCCTGCCGCCGCTGCCTCCGCGACTCCGACTACGACAACAACTTCCGTTTTACAACACCAATTTGCTATCTCTGCTGTTGCTGTGCAACAATGATTGCTGCCGAGTACTAAGCGTGTGCACTGTGGAATGTAAGAAAGCAATAGTTGTATTTTAAAATAGGTTTCACTATAAATTCGTTTTGGTTTTTTTCTGTTTCAGTGTTATTTTAGTTTTGGTGTATGCTGTGGTGCTTGTGCTGGCACTGCTTTTAGGAATTTACTGCACTCTTTATTCGCTTTTTTTTGTATTTTATTTTTTTTTTTTATTGTAATGAACTCAAAAGTGTTCTCGCTCGCTTGCTCGCTCAGCACAATTGCGCTCTGCCCTCAACATTTTTATGATTCATTTGTAGAGTTGTCGAGCGGCGGTTGTTGGCACTGTTGTTGAGCGCCTTACAAGCAATACGCACACTTGTAGCATGCAAATCAATTTTGTTCTTTGTTCAATGAAAATCACTTAATATTGTTATCAGCATGAGCTGACAAATTCACACAAATCGTGCAGAATAATTTTTATATTTAAGCACAAAGTTTTTCAATTTTTAGGGGCAGGGGGCCAGCACCCGCATGTCACGCACACGGCAACTCTATTCGGAGTTTTACCTTGTTTGCTGCGCACAAAAACTGTTGTTGCTGTCTGTGCAGATTTCGAACGATTTGCGAGCTTTTACCGGTGTGTATGTGTATGCGTGTGCAAGATAAAATGCTACAGCTCGCGAAATGTGCAATTTTTTATTGATAACGATATTTAATTCTAAGGCAAACAGATAACTTTTTTCGGCTTAAGCGCTTGTGTCTGCTAGCTCGCTCACACGCTCGAGTGATTCATTTTCAACGTTGCCACACCGAGCGGTGTGTCATTCGTGGCGATAGTACGATAACAGGGCACAAATGGCAGCCCTAATCGAAAAATATCCACTGTCATCGATTGGCAACATTAACGAACTTTTATAATAAAAATTAATTAATTTTTTTTTTATTGTTTAATATGATATTGCTTGTTAAAAGCATGTTTAGATACTTCAAGCAACCTTTTAATCTCTCGGCAATTTGCGCATTATCAACTTAGTTTTTATTTATAACAAACAAAACTATAAAAAAAACTAACTTAAATTTCGTACAAAATAAAAAAAATTGCAGCGAGCACCCTTAGCGTATTTTCGTGACCATGCCAGCAGCAATCGTGACGCCTGCCACGCGCAGCATGACGCGTCCCAACTCCTTGAAGTCCGCATAGCGCTCAATACAAATGGGCCGAGAAGTTTCCACTTCGACCAGGGCACAGGAGTTGTTGCCCAGGCATCGGGGCTTCTTCTTGACCACCTCGCCGGTGCTCTTATGTATTAATGCGGTCAGTTTGCACACAACAGCTGGTTCGATTAGCGATTGGTGATGCAGCAGCACCGGATAGCCCATCGTGATAGGCACCTTCACGTTGAAGACGATGATGCGGCACTGGAATCGCGTCGTCACAGGAATAGGCATTTGTGGATCGCATATGATGCAGCCCACTGTCACGTTGTTCATATCGACACCGGCCAGAATTACAGCTATCTGATCGCCGGCAAAGACGCTCGTTTGCGTCAGTTCGTCCATGGTGAGTGATTTGACCTGCGCCTGCTCCCGGCTGGCGCCCACCAGCACTTTGTCGTTAAGGCACAGCGCGCCCGTCTCGATGCGACCAGAAATGCAGAAACCGGAACCGGTGCCCTTGTAAATATCGGAGACAGACATGCGCAGCGGCCGATCAATGGCGCGCTCGGGCACCTTGAAGTGCTCGATGACGTCGAGCAAGTGGGGACCCTCGTACCAGGCCTTGAGCGCAGCCTCCTGGGCGGACTTAGTGAGATTCTCGCCCGTCAAGCCCGAGCAGGGCGTAAAGCTGACATCGGACTCCTTAAAGCCTGCCTGCTTGAGAAACGACTTTAGCTTGTGTACGATCTCCTGAAAGCGCTCTTTGGACCAGCCCACCGTGTCCAGCTTGTTGATGACCACGCCCAGCTGATTGACGCCCAGCGAGCGCACGAGTATGGCATGCTCGCGCGTCTGTCCGCCCAGCTCGAAACCGGACTCGAATTCGCCGCGTGTCGCATCCACGACAAGCAGCGCCACGTCTGCTTGCGTTGCTCCCGATATCATGTTGGGTATGAAATCCTTGTGGCCGGGCGCATCTAACAGTGTGACTATCTTCGACTTGGTCTCGATGCGCGACTGACCGACGTCCATGGTAATGCCGCGGGCACGCTCCTCGCCAGTCTCATCCAGCACCCAGGCGTACATGAAGCTCTGTTTGCCCAGCTTCTTGGACTCCTGCTCGTGCTTGTGCATCACCCGCTGTGATACGTTGCCCGTGTCGTACAACAGGTGGCCCATCAGCGTGCTCTTGCCGGCGTCCACATGCCCAATAACAATCATGTGTATGTGACTCTTTTGGCTGGAGCGCTCCTGTTCGTACAGATGCTGTGCATTGCGTTGTGCCTGATCCTTGGATACCTTAAATATGGCTGTTGCACTGCGTCCTGCCTCGTCGCCTCCGACGCTCACGTCGACGGGCGTATTACGGCCGGAAATGTTGGGCGAGGCGGGCGCTTTGGGCGAGGCAATCTCGAAGCCACGTCTTGCATCCTTGACGGCGGAGAGCGTAATTTTAGTGGGCGTCGGCTTTGGCGTCACCTGGGCTGTTAAGCTAGTCTTTGTTGCTGGCGTTGCATTTAGTTTCAGCTTTTGTGGACGTTTCTCTTTTGCTTTTTTGTTCGTCTCCTCGTTGAGAATCTCGTCAAGGATTTTTTGTATGTCGTAGTCGAAACGCATTGTTGTCTCCACGATGCGCCGTTCAGAGACAGCATCGCCCACCACACTGCGTACCTCATCCACGCACGAGCTCAGCTTGGCCTGCGCTACTTCGTCCAACTCCGGCATCTGGAAGTTTTCCGAATCTCTGCGCGCCTTTTGATACGCCTCATCCTCATCATCTTCGTCGCCCTCCTCCGCCTCCTCCTCAATGTTTTTGTTTTTTTTTATAAACGCCGACATACTCTGTTGGCCACGAGCCCGGTCGTATAACCATTGCTGATCTGTGGGGGAGACGCAATCATCGTCTACGGAGTGGCCGTAAACATCATCGTAGCCGTCATATTCGTCGTTGTAGTCCATTCCGCGTACTATTCTGTGCCGCGACATCTTGGGGTTGTTTTTTTTTTCAAATTTATCTGTAACTATTTAGATATATTTCACAATTATTGAAAAGGAAAAGCAAAATAGAATTTCATTTAGTTGCAGACAAATGAAAGCACTAGAGCGCAGAGTTGCCAGATTGTTGCAGCTATTAATCTATTTGGCAGCACACTTAATTGTGATGTGCGTGACACATTCAATAGTTACACGTTAACGATGTGTGAGATATTGGTATCAAAGTGTACCACAACATATTAAATTGCTTAAAACAGTAAAATGTGAAACGTATAAGATTTTTGGCTATTTGCTGCCTAATTTGTCAATAAATATTTACACAAGCAAACGTTTATTTTTATAAAATCGGTGTTCGACTCACGTTGTCAACGTTGGTTTCGTGCCATCGCTATCGTTCTTGTTCGTGCTACGTGTTACGATAGTTTCTTTATTTGAGTGTTTCACATCACTACACTGTCCACTCTTCTCCTCCCTGAACAATATCTTTTGTGTCGCGTAAAATATTAAGAAAAACACTGTGAAAATCGTTACGAAGCAACCAAAAATAAAAAGAAAAAAGGTTAACAACACTCGTCTCAATGTGGCGATAAATGCACGCGACGCAGTACTAAGCGCTCGACTTCCGAGTCTTTGATTATTGTGAATTGAACGTAGGCAACCTACATATATATTTGTTAACAACAACAACAACTGAAGAAAACAATAGCAGCAACAACAAACAGTATGTACAACAACGGCGCACGGGGCTTCTCCATACACGACGCATTCGAGGAGGAGGAGGAGGAAGCGATACGTGTCTATGGTTCCACAGTGATATCGACGCCAATGCGCGGTGGCGTTAGCGGCAGCGCCAAACAAGGTCGCTCCACCGAAGATGTATCCATACGCATACAGGATCCAAAGTAAGTCCAAAAAAATAAAATCAAAATTGCAGAAAAAACAAGTTTGCCGACTCTTCGTTCGGTTCTGGTTCTCTTGTTTGCCACTGGGTCGGGTCTGCGCGTGGGCAGCAGCTGTTTGACAGTTGTTGACACCATTTTGGAGCTGTTCGCTCCAAATGATTGTTAATGATTCACAACAAGGAAGCACAAGTGGTGCCTGTGAAGAGTGTTGAACAATCAATTATGAACGAGTAGTTTAGAGCCAGCTCTGAATTTGCTCTTGTTAAGGGTTCCAATCCCGTTTGGGGAAACATATAATTAACTCAGCTTTTAACCGGTTTGAACCAGCTGGTAATCAGCTCAACTACATACCAAATTTCATCATAGCTGACTCAGACACACTTTAAACATGGCTTTAACGTAAACCGGCTTAATATAAACATGCAATCATCATCATCATCATCATCATATAACAATTGCATTCCAGCTGTTTCCATTATAAAGCTTCGCCCTTTACCTTTTCTGGATACCGCGTGTTACTTCCCGCTTCTATGCCGGAAACACAAGTCGGAACATTTGCATATATTTCACGGTGCCTAACTGGACGCCAACGGCGCGTGCGTGTTTCTTTCATTCACATAGTATTTACAATTCTCTTGCGGCTCTTCTCTATTTGCCATACCATTGGCTGCCATTATGCATGCATGTCGCGCCTCAAGGCACAAGCAGCAACAATAACAGCTACGTAATTATGGGGATTAAGACAGACGACATCAACGTCGCCTTCGCCGTCGCCATCGCCATCGCTATCGCCGTCAGTCTGGCCATGCATCCCAGCTCCATTTGGCATTCAATTGTAAAAATCATTGCGCATAAATTTCGTCATTCCTTGAAGAATTTTTTATTGCACGAAACCCAACACTAAGACACACGCCTGGCCTTCGGTTGCGGTCGCAAAGCTCAAAGCACTTGTGCGGCTGCAATGTAATTGAGTAATGCACACAAACACGAGCACACACACATATGTACATATATGTGATGGTTATGTGTGTGCGGTCTGTCTCTTCTTGATAGCCTCACTGATTAACAGCTTGAATTAAATTTAATTCCGTCTTATTTACTTGCTTTAATCTTTCTTAAACAGGGGCTACAACAAATATGCCGAAGACACAACGTCGCGGGACAGCGACTCCCTAATACAGGAATATGGCAATCTGCCCACGGAGGAGACGAACACATATTGCTGGCGGCATCCGAAGGTGCGCGAAAATTGGCGCACCGTCCTAGCCGCGTTCACGCTGCTGGTGGTGGGCACCGGTCTGTTTGTGATGGGCACCTTTGCCATCGCCGATCCACACAATACATCACAGGGTGTTGTATTCTTTGTTGCTGGACTCATTTGCTTTATACCGGGCGCCTATCATGTGGTCTACATTTGGCTGGCGGCCAAGGGATATCGAGGGTTTGATTTTTATCATCTGCCCTTGTTCACATAAGCGAACAGACAGTGACAAATATTTGTATGTAAATCTATGTCGCATTGGTTGATCCAAATGTATCAGCAAAAACAAGCACCCCATCCCTCCCCCCTCCACAATCTGTCTGTATATCTGTATTTATATATATACAATTATTTTCTATGTATGGTAATTAACTCAGACTTTTGTTTTTATGTGTGTGTCTTGAATGTATTTCCCATAGACAAATCAAATCAAAAAAAAAAAGATATAAAGCAAAGAACTCCCCAAATTCGAATTATAGCATTAATGTATGTGTGTATATTTTTAAAATGATATTTTGTTATAAAATATACTCAAAAAACTTTCGGTATACCCTCAAAAGTGCAAGAAATACGTATGACAAACACTTAAACAAACACACCAAACACACACTAAAAAAACACACAACACATTCGAAATTTATTTAAAATAATAACAAAAACAAAAAAACGAAAGACTTTGTATATGATGCTAAATGTTGAGAGCGCGTTAGTCTTAAAAACAAAATGTAAACTGTAATTTATTGAAATTTAATTGCACCAAAAAACAAAAAAAGATCGAAGTGAGCTGCGCCTGCGCAAAAAAGCTAACGAAATGTTTTAAGATTTTCAAACACGAATCTATATATATGTATATATATATATAGCATATATATATGTATATATATATATAACTCTATATATATGTATATGTATATGATTAGTAGGCGTCTGCCAAGGACGCATCTTAAATATACCTAGTTTAAACATAGTTCAGTACATTGCTAAATATTATTATTTAACAAGTTACAATGAGAATTCTTAACAACAACAAAATTAAAACATTTATAAACAAGTAAAACCAAAAGAAATCTTTTTAGTGATATAAGTCAAAGCGCTGATATTGCAATATGTACGTTTTATATAGCTCTAAAGTTAATGCGCTAATTTTTTTCTAACCCTAACCAATTCTACCCGTCCTTTAATGAAATTATACACTCAAATCGCACAGTCATTAACACACATACACACACACACAAAACACATCTCATCCGACTTCACTCACAACTCATAAATAGCAAATGAATTTTTAAAGATATTTTTTTTATCCGCCGTTTAGTTATTAATGCTCTATTTTTTTAAGTATGCTAAATATGGTTGTACGTAATTAAAAAACTCAAACAAAAGAAAGGGAATAAAATAATCTATTTGAGATACATAAATTTAAAAGTAGGCACTTTTATAATGCTGTCATTTTCTGCATTATATACTCGAAATTTTGTATACTAAAATTTTAAAGCGAGCTTTTGCTTACGACTTTTGTATTTACTTTCATTTATTGTTGGTTTTTTTTTAATACAAATTAAATATTATTTGAAATTTTTTACATTGTGATTTTGTTTTACTTTGAATTTTTATTAAAGAGATTTTTTAACTTTATGCGATTTGTATTTTAATTTATTTATTAATCTTTTCGCAGGACAACGTAAGAGAAATTGATTGGAATTTTTTAAATGTGATTTTGTTTTAGCAAAGCTTTTTACACTTGGCTCATTTTTGGTTGAAATAGTTTCCCTTATCGTGGGTTAAACAGAAAATGCATATGTGATAATACGTGGGTTAATATTTTTTCGCACACGCCACAGATAAATAAGTAAAAGAATACTTTATCTATGTTTTGCGACTTACCAAAGCGTTATTTATCATTTTTTTTCTGTACATATCGCTTTAGTTATTTAAAGAATGTTCATACCAAAAAGGCGATAGGGCTTAAATTTCTTTAATATCTTGGTTTCATGGCATGCCCCATCAATCATAACGGAATCTCATCGTTCGTACACCTAGGCACTTGAGTCTATTTAGATTTAGTTAACTTAAAACTTAAAAATAATATAATTGGCAAGGATAATGACAAATCAAATCGTATGTTGCTCAATTGGAAGAAAAGACAACTAGGCTCTATATATATATATATATATATATATATATATATATATATATATACATATATATTATGTATATGGTGCATATATGATGTGTACTTATATTATATTGGTATTGTATTTTTGTAGTTTATGGTTTTTGTATTTAACGTTGCTCGACTTTGACTTTGACTTCGATGATTAACGATTAAGCTTTGAATGTGGTTAGCCAAGTAAGCCGAATGAAATAAAGTGCATAAAATTAAAAGCCCAAACAATCTATTACTGCTATACCCTGTAACTAAAGCGAGCAGAAGGGGTATGTATGTGTTGTTAATAGAAGGAGTTAAATCAAGTATACGTAATAATTGAAGACTAGACACAGGGTAGCTGCCAGTTGTTCACTCACCGTTGCTACTGTTGTTGTTGTTGTTGTTGTAGTCTATGGCAAGACAAATTGTCACCAGGCATCGACCAAACAAGCGCCCCGGCGGCAGACAAAAGAGAAAAAAAATGTTGGCCGCTTTTGGGGCCTGGCAACGACGACAGGATAGGAAGCATAGCCGATAACCGCAACAGGAGGTGGCGCATGCAGTGCAGATATTCCCAAGTTCATTAGACCTTTGAATGGGGCCCCTGGCTACGGCTGTCGATGGGTTTGTCCGTCTGCTGCTGAGTGCCCAAAGCGTTCGATGGCACGAAATGGAAAGTTTCACATAAATCCATTTGAGTTCTAAAAATAATCAACGCATCGAACGTATCGAAGCCAACAGCCACAAGCACCAGAGATGTACGAGCCGGAGGCGGAGTCGGACGAGGACTGCGAAGTGTACTGTAAGTATCAGTAGTTTATATAAACGAGTCGGTAACTAACATGCCGCTTATGTTGGATTACGATGCAGTCCTGAAGCCCGTTAACGAGTACAACATTGTGGACAAGATCAAGGAGGCCAACAAGCAGCTCTTTGCGGATGACGTGGCCGGTGAGTCCGGCAACGGCGTCAGTCGCAAGGTAACCTTTGCGCCCAATCTGGAGGATTACGAGCCGACGACGGACCAGGCGGCCAACGAGGCGCAGCTGCCCAGTCCGCCGGATGAGCTGCTGCTCCAGCTGGCACAGCTCAAGCTAAAGTCCGAACGCTTTGCGCCCATTGCCGAGGAGCCCGCCAAGGAGCTGGACAAAACGGACATGGAGCAGCCTGGGCAGCCTGGAGCTGCGCCCGACGTGGAGGAGGAAATATGCGAGGAAATTTTAGATCTGACAATTGTGGAAAGCAACAGCGGCAACAACAACGACCTGCAGCCAGAAGCAACTGTTGTCGCCAGCATGGAGTACGAGGAGGACGACTTCTCGGGCGTGGACGAAGACGATCTGACGGCGGCCAGCGAGACACTCGCCACAGACGCCCAGCAGCGTCGCATGGCACGCCAAAACACCTTCGATTTGAATGGCGCCCAGGTGGACGGCGAATCCGATCAGCGCAGTCTGACCAATCTGCTGACCGAATCCGACTGCGAGGAGGACGAACGCGCCGTGAACGAGGCGCGTCTCAAACTGCGCCAGGCCTACAAGAGTCTGTACAAGACACTGGACGCGAACGGACAGGCGCAGATCAATCGCCTGACTGGCAATGACAACGAGGATGCGGAGGACGACGATCTGTCCATCATTGTGGCCAGCTATATACCCGACGACTTCGAGCTGGACGAGCGCAGCATCTACTACAAGCGGGAGAGCGAGCAGGAGCAGCAGCTGAACACCTCGCCCACGGGCAACACCATCAGCAGCACCAGCACCAAGACCTTCTTCAATGCCCGCCGCTTCAGCTTTCGACGGCGCGTCAAGGCCACGCCCAGCACGGCGGCAGCAGCTGTGCCCGACATTAAAATGAACTATAAAATCTGTTGCGAGCATCGGCATGCGCTGCAGGACAAGCTGCCCCGCTACACGGGCTACATGTCCGAGTATGGTCTGAGCGCCAGGCAGCTGCAGCAGCGGGAACAGCAGCTGCGCCGCAAACAGCGCTTCACCATGGAGCAGGCGCTGAACCGGAACGAGAACGAGCTGCGCAAGATGCAGGATAACGAGCGTGCGTTCACCACCTGGCTGAAGAACAAGATGCGCTATCCCATCAACAAGACACGCAACATGTTTGATGCGACGCGAAGGCGCGGCACAGTCGCCGCTGCCAACAGTCCCAATCCGCAACTGGAAGAGGAGCTGCATCAGCAACGTTCGAGTCGCAGACGCGACAGCAACGAGGTGCACGCTTATCGCCATTTGCTGGGCAGCTGGCACAAGTACTAAACATATATGTAGGCATAATAAATTCGCATTATAATTATTTAATTTGTAATACAACTTTCATAAATGGATCCAATACGCGCAGGAGAGAAGAAAGGGAGGAGGTATGTGGTAGAATCAACAGTGAAATACAATGGGCTTTTTATATATATATAAACGGACATGATTTTTTTATATTGTAAGAGTGTGTAAGTGTGTGTGTGTGTTTGTTTGTGTAAGTGTAAAGAGCATTACAAAGCCAAAATGTACAGATGTATGTGTATAATAACCTAAAGTTAAGGTATATATTGTGTTTCTGTGCCTGTGTGTGTGTTTGCGTTTGCCTGTTGTGTGTGTGTGTGTGTGTGTGTGGGTTTGTGTTCCTGTGCTATTGTAACTACTACTAGTTGTGAATCCTTAATGCCGCGACTTCTTCGATTTGTGTCCATTGTCTCGACTATCGTCGCGTCCTCGCTTGCGATCCTTGTCCTTGCTGCTGTTTTTGTGTCCCGACGCTGAGGAGGAATTATGCTTGTCGCGATTATGATACTTATCCTTAGACGATTTCGATGGGCTTTAAAAATAAAACAAATTTTAAATAATTAATTTCAATGAGTCAAAATGATATTTGCATTAAACTTTGCAACGCGGGAAAATGTGTTAAATTTTGAGCAGAATTTCGCAGCATTTATGAAGCATTTATTATTGTATATTAGAGCTCGATTGATTTTTATTTAGGCAATGAATAGAGTCTATTGGTAAGAATAAATATGTGGAGCTTGTGTTTTCAAACCAAGCTATCATATTTAGGGCTATTACAAAACCTCATAAAGTACTTTCAAATTGTTGTCCATGTAAATTCTATTAGAAAGTTACAGTCTATATAAATTATATATTATTATATAGATATAGTTTCAAATTTTTGTCTATCTAAATATCTTTTTTATACAGGGTATCTTTCTTTTAATACAATATATGTAAGAATAAGGGAAGAAGTCCGGCTTGAATGAGTTAAAACGTTTTCATACTTAAACCCCAAAATCACAAATCTTTTTCTATCCAATTTAAAAAACGTATATGAAGATGATCCTTTAAGAACTTCCTTAAAAACAAACCCTATAACTAATTAAGCCTATACCCTATTTAGCAGTTAGTTAAAGCCGCCTTAAAGCCTAACAATATTAACAATAAAATGCATTACTTCATAAATAAATAACAAATCAAATTAAATCAAATAAATATTTGATAATAATGAATTTGTGTTCAAACAATTGAAAATAAAAGTATGGATGTGTGTGTAAGAGCATTTGTGTGTATGTGTGCATGTGTGTGTGTGTGTGTTGCGCTGTGCATTCGTTAACAAACCTAGATGAGCTGCCATGTTTGGAGCTGGAGGATTTTAAATGTGAAGAAGAGGAGGAATTCGACTTATGCTTTTTACTGTGCGACGATCGCTGCTCCTCACGCTCGCGACGACTGTTTTGTGTGCGTGATGCGGTAAAATTAATAAATAAATAAATAGAGAGAAGAGAGGATACGCTCAGTAGGATTACAAGAAACACATAAATATGACGAAATAAACAGCGCCAATTTCTGGTTGGGTTCTTAAACATACCTGTGCTTGGAGCTCTTGCCATGTTTCTTCGTCTCGAATTTGCCGTTGCGCTTGTCGTCTGTGTTGTAATCATTGTTGCGATCCTCTTCGGCGGCCTCGCGCTCCAGATCAGACCAATCCTTGCCGGATTCCTCATCAGAGCCCAGATCTGTTTTCAATTCAAAGTATAAGTAAAGGAGTTTTACATTACTTTTTATATAAACTGACCGTCGCTGTCATCGCTTTCATCCTCGGAGGCCTCCGAGTACTCGGAATCATCCTCATCGGTTTCATCGTCCGACTCGGCATCTGTTGGATTATAGGCTTCATCCTCTTCCGATTCGGCCGATTCGTTCTCATCCTCGCTGCCCGACTCGGGATCCAAGAATGTCCAGCCGCCCTGCTCGAAGAAACCCTCGGGATCATCCGTAATGGTCTTCATGATCTTCTGCCAGTTGAGCGATTGCACGCCCTCTGAATAGCGAATGTCACAGGAGCTGCAAACGCAATAGGTTGAGTAAAGCATATACAAACAAAAGCTGAATAGGATACTTACTTCAGCCACTCCTTGACGTGATCCAGCATGTTCATGGGTATGGCATTCACCATGGCCACCTTTTTGTTGTACTCCTTAAACACAAAGATCATGTCAAAGTTGCGCAGATGAAACTGAACACGCTCAAAGTGCACCAGCTCCACATCGTCCAGCGTAATGACAAATGGCGGCCACTCCGTCAGATTGACCAACGAGCCGGATGTGGGCTGCAGCGTGACTGTGCTGCGGAACGGCGCACCGGGGAAACCCAGCTCACGGAATGGCGTATCGAACTCGACCTGGGCCTTGGTCATGGCCTCCACTTTCTCGCAGAAGCTCTTGAACGCGGTCTTGAGTTTGTGGCGCAGTTCGCGTTCCGCCTGCTCGGCGGCCAAATCGTCGCGATCGTGCATATGCTGATGCTTGCCCAGATCTGTTGTGATCTCGCCCACTTCCGTGTAGAATTGTACATCCACGTGCTTCTTTTTGCCAAACATAATCGCGTACTTGAGATGAAAGTGCAGCAGAATAATCATTTCACCGTCGCAGGGCTGAAAGAATGCGCTCTTGATGTTGTTGTACAGAATGTCCACCTTGTCGCCGCGCACGGAAATGTAACGGAAGCCATTTGTATGTGCCTCCAAGCTGCCCGTCATGCGTTTGGTCACGATATTGGGACGAATATACAGATCCTTGAGCTTGGGATTGCCTTTGTTCTGTGACAAGATGAGCGTGTCCTGCTTAACTAAATCCTCCTTTTCACGCTCCTCAGCCTCGCGGGTCTTGAAGCGCTTCTGCACTTCTTTAATAAGGCGGAACGCATTGTTCAGATTGGCCGACGGAGCCGCAACCTCGCCGTGCTCCTTGACATTGGAGCTGCGATATGTGCTGTAAAATTGTAAAATGCAATTATATATCAATTTTACAAGGGGATTAGTTTCAAGTGTACTTACACCTCCTTGACAAAGGTCGCCTCGGGCTGTGGATAGAGGCCACCCTCGTTGCGGCCCATGGTGGCGCCGGGATGAAAGAAGTTGATGCGCAGATACGTGTACTCGCCCTCCACGGACTGAGATATATTCTTGATGGTGGATATGTGAAAGGGCACTTGAATGCCAAATACAGGCATGATGACCGTCTCGTACTTTTTGTCCACGTACAGCTTCAGCTCCTTGATCTCCGGCTCACGTGGTATTTGGCTCATGGACTTGTAGGAGACGGTGTTCTTGCGCACCTTCTCAACCTCCTTGGAATCACCCTGCTTGGCGAGACGCTCACGCGCACGCTCGTTGAGCTGCTGTGCCAGCTCACGCTGATGCTCTTTGCGCTTCTCCTCGGTATTGATCTCGTTGCGCAGTTTGGACTCGAGAACAGCGTTACGTTTGCTGCGACCCAATATCTCGGTGCCCTGATCGGGCTTGGTTGCCTTCTTGTCATCGACATCCTCCTCCTCGTCGTCATCGTCTTTAATGAAAATGCCCACGTTCTTGATCTTCTTTTTGGATGGCGTCATCACACTGGCCGGTCCCTGGTCGCCCACAAGCACTGTGTCGCCTATGAAGAGCGCATAGGTTTTGCCCTCCTTGTCGGCGGCGTCGGGATTGGTAAGATTCGAGATGCCCACATGCAGATTGAAGACCATGTTCTTTTTGATCAGCGCCTGGCACTTGGCGCCAATGACAATCGAGTTCTCGCGGAATTCTAGGCCCATGGCAAAGCCAAAGCTTTTTGTTAGACTCTCGACCATGCTGGGTTTCTCCTTTTTTACGTAGGCCAGCGTTTTATCGTATACTTCGCACAGCTTGGCACTTGGAACGAGCAGCTTGAGTATTTCCTCCTGCACATTTACCAGAAATGTGTAATTCTCCTGCATTGCCTCGGTGGGATTCACCAGAAATGTACGCGAAATGTTGGAGCAGTAGGATTTGTAGCGCGCGCCCAGCGAGCACACAATCACTCCAAAGTGCAAATGATTTTTATCAGCGGCCGCAGAGAATTTTAAGCTGTAGGCGCCGCCCGATTGAATAATGGGCGGATAGGCCATGTCAAGCAAACGTGGATCCAATCCGCTGGTATACTTCTTTTCGCTAATAGCTGCTTCGCAGCCGTCAGAGAGCTTGGTGTGCTTTACTTTCTACAAAAATAAAAGAGAATTTTAATTATGACTAAGTTCAATTGCATACATTTGAAGCTTACCCGATCCGAATCGATGATGTCCATGATTTCATCCTTTAAATACTTGTTAAATATGTCCATGGATACCAATGAGGCTTTACGTATATTGTTGATCTCGGTCTCGTCTTTGGGGCACATCAAATACGCAATAATTGTGCTTATGTCGACATGATCAAACTTGGCGGACGTAAGCATCGTTTTCCAGGATTCGCTAAACTCGCCCGGAAAAGCATCCTTGGTGAAGACTCCCAAACGTTTGCCCTTCTTCGAGTTCTGTATGGTCTTGATGAGCTTTTCAAAGTTCGCCTTATCCTTATCATTCTGCGAACGCACATTAAAACATTATTCAATTCATATTGAAAATTTAATGTTTACATTACTTACACGATCTCGTACGAGTAGCTTTATTTCTGGTACACCCTCGTCGCTGATGCTCTGCGCCTGCTTCAGGAACTCGATTTTCTTCTTGCTGGTCAGAAAATATATGGCATCCGAGGCAAACACCGAAATTGTGTCTGTCAGCTCGTAGCCAAGTAGCCATAGCTGCAGAGCCATCGATTTGGAGTAAATAACATCCTCGTCTACGCCCACTACGCTCATGATACAGTCCAGATTGCTAAGGGCATCATCGTGGCCGGTGCTGGGCGCCTGCAGACGCGTTAATTTAACAAATCAGAGCATTAATAAGGCAACTTTTCCAGCATTTTCTAACCTAACTTGCGGCTAGAATTGTTTGTGTTTTTTGTTTTCTCTTTGTCTTCATTTGTTTTTTTTTTGTTTAGATATGCCCGGCAATTTCACAATGTTGGCCAATTGCAGCGAATTTTTATGATTCAGTACGGCGCCAAAACAACGTGGAACTGGAGCTAACTAATAAACATTTTCAAAGATTCGCGTGCCCGGCAGGCACATATTACTGAACGACTCAACACTTACCTTCCATTCTGTGTACAGGCGTTTTATTCGACGCACAAAGGCTTCTTTATCTAATACAAAGCTCGACATGATGCCAGCTTAGAATTAATGCGTTGCAATATTATTATGGTAATGTACTTTACTAATTTAACGCATTGATATCGCGAAATTCCGCCAGACAGATCTTTCGCAAAAAAATGCGCGGCGGACGACGCGTGGACATTCACATGTGCACGTAAAACACAGAACTTATCGAATTTATTTCGATTGGTATCGACTTTGACAGTAATGAGTGTTGGTTAATACTTTGCTACTGCATTTGAAGAATATTTAAAATATCAACCGCCTTAAATATGTGCAAATTATGTTAAGAAATATTTTTATAAATATCTTTATTCTATTATCGATATATGATTTTATGTATGTTGAATTGATCCACTCACGTCATGCACAATCACGAGTGACTTTTAACTCATCTCTAACTTGAGGGCGTTAATAATAATCAGCTGTTGCGATATGGTTGTGTTGTTCTTTTTTTAACAAAAATGAGCGAATTTCTTTCTGAAAATAATGCCTGTGGCCAAAATTTACTTAATATTGTGTCTGTGGGTAACTCCATAATTGCAGAAATTCTGCGCTTAAAAGATTACGTGCCCAGCATATACAGGTGAGTTATATTTTTAAATTTGAATAACAAACTGATTTATTTGATTTACAGATTGGAGACCATTGCAGATAGGCAAAAATATGCCGAAATTATATTGGATTTCAGCTACTTTAAAGTGGCCGAGGCGCATGAAAAGAAGATCGAAGAGAGCCCAGTGAGTCCACATTAAAATAAACAAAGAATTTAATTTAAATATTATATTTGAACAGGAACTAAGCGACTTGGACTCGGAGGTGCGAACAAATCACCTCCAGCTGATAACTCGCTTCTATTTGGCCTTTCAGAGCGTTCACCACTATGCCACGGACTTGAAACAGTATATAGACGAGCTGAACACGGGCTACTATATACAACAAACGCTGGAGACGGTACTGCAGGATGAGGAGGGCAAGCAGCTGTTGGTGAGTGCTTAAATTAACATCGAAATCGAGTTAAAATATTGTTAATCCCTCTTGCAGTGCGAATCCCTTTATTTGTATGGCGTAATATTGCTCGTTTTGGATCTGCACATACCCGGCGATGTGCGGGAACGTCTGCTCATTGCCTTTTATCGCTACAGCGGTGGTGATGCCACGCCCAGTGGCGATGAAAGCAACATTCATGATGTTTGCCTGCTGCTGCGCTCCACGGGCTTTGTGCAGACAGCACAGCAACAGGTGCCGACCACATCCAAAAAGGTCGCTACAACTGTAGCCAACTACCCGGAGGCATATTTTGCACGCTTTCGCTTCGATGAGAACTTTATTGATTTAGTTTTGGCACGTTTACGCTGCGACGACATCTACAATCAGCTGGCCATCTATCCGCATCCGGCGCATCGCACTACGGCGCTGTCCACGCAAGCGGTTATGCTTTATGTCTGCCTGTACTTCTCGCCCCAGATGCTGCACACGCAGGGCGCCCAAATGCGTGAGATTGTCGATAAGTTCTTCAACGACAATTGGACGCTTTCCATTTACATGGGCATCACCGTAAATCTAATCGATGCATGGTCATGTTTCAAAGCTGCCTGCACTGCTCTAACCAATGTGCTGCACGTGCAGGCCTTTAGAAAACTTTGCCAGCAGCAGCGCGAACAGCTGCAAAAGACACTGCAAAAGACACAGGAGATTGTGCGCGAGGGCGTGCTGGACGAGCCCTTTGTGCTGGAGCACGCTAACCAGATAATCGTGATAATGCGACAGGCGAACGTGCTGCTGCGCTGGTATTGCCTCCACACCAGCCAAGCCGTGCTGACCATGTCGGGGCAAGTGAACATGGCGATACAGGTGCAGCAATCCGTGCTTAAGGAACTCAGCTTTGATCAGGGACAGCTGTACACGTTTTTGCTCAACTGCGGCCAGCTGGAGCTGACGGTCAGAGAGCTGTTGGGCGAGCTGCAAAAGGATCGCGAGCAGCGCTGGACACACAATCGGGATGAGGCCATGCAGTATTTGCGCGAACTAAGCGAAGCCTTCGCCGGCACACGTCCCCTGACCAAGATCGAAGCGAACGCTCATCTGCAGCAATGGTTTGGCCAAGTTGCGCAGCGCCTACAAAAACTGGAGCTGGGCAAGCCACAAAAATCGGGACGGCTCATCATTCAGGTGATGCAGGCGCTGGACGATGTGCAGGAGTATCACAATCTACACGCCAATATGCTGGTCAAGCAGCAGCTGCAGGAGACGCGCGATCTGCTGAATCGCATGGCACAGGTAAAGTAAATGGGTTATAGCTCCTTTTTGGCCATTTTAAAGAATTCCTAACTCAATTCTCTAGCTGATCAACCTAAAGGAGGACATCGAAATCCAAATACAGATGATCAGCGACTTTAGCTACGCCTGGCACTTGCTGCAGCGCGACTTCACCGTGATCATGCAGGATCACATCAAGCGACAGCCACGAGCTGTCATCGGCATACGGGCGGTTTTCCTGAAGCTGGCCAGCACGCTGGAGGTGCCGCTGATGCGCATCAATCAGGCCAAAAGTGAGGATTTGGTGTCAGTTTCCAACTA
Source organism: Drosophila lacertosa (assembly GCA_004143845.1). Lineage (NCBI taxonomy): Eukaryota > Metazoa > Arthropoda > Insecta > Diptera > Drosophilidae > Drosophila > Drosophila lacertosa. The sequence goes on from SCDZ01000373.1 coordinate 36,765, forward strand.
CTACAGCACGGAGCTGGCGAACTTTTTGCGCCGTGTATTGCAAATTGTGCCCAAGACAATGTTTAACATACTGGCGAGAATCATACAGCTGCTAACCAATGTGATTAAGGAGTTTCCCACGCGCCTCGAGAAGGACAAGGTGCGCGAGTATGCGCAGTTCGAGGAGCGCGCCAAGGTGGCCCAGCTTACGAATTCCATAGCGGTCTTCACCAAGGGCATACTTATGATGAAGAAAACTCTGGTAGGCGTCATTGAGTTGGATCCCAAACAGCTGCTGGAGGACGGCATACGCAAGGAGCTGGTCAATCATTTGGCCAATGCATACAATCTGGGTCTGATCTTCACGCCCGAAAAGGGCAAGACGTGCGTGCAGCTGCTGCAGGACAAACTCCAGGCGCTGGCCAAGACCATCGAGGGCTATCGCAGATCGTTCGAATATATCGAAGACTATCTGCGGGTGCAGGGCCTGCGCATTTTGCTGGAGGAGTCGCAGCGCATCATCAACTACAACGTGGAGAAGGAGTGCAATTGCTTTCTGCGCAACAAGGTGCAGGAGTGGCAGTCGCGCTTCCAATCCCCGACCATACCCATACCCAACTTTCAGCCGCTGCACGGTGATCCCAGCAAATCGGATAATTTCATTGGACGCCTCGCACACGAAATCCTGCGCTGCACGGAGCCCAAGCAGACCATCTACCTGGATCTGAAGTGCACCTGGTACGACAAACGTGCGCCGCATCAAGAACTGCTCGCCGGCTCCGGTTTCTTCAGTGTGCTGCTCGAGGCAATGGCGCCAGCTGGCATGGTGGGTCTGGAGCGTCTCTATGCGCACATGCTGGCCGATGAGCTGAAGCGTAATCTGGACAGGCTGCAGAAGAACCTTATCTCGGATCGCATGTGGTGCGATGCGCTGACCAGCCTGACCAGAGAACTGGAGTCAACAGATTTTCCCGGCGAGCTGGCCAAACAGCCGCTCAAGTATTATCAAAGCTATACGCAGCGCTGGCTAAAGGTTTGGCCCACGCTGCTGGACTGGGTGCTTGCGCTGGGACACAAGCAGCTGCTGCGCCAGCAAATTGCCAGCGAACTGAGCTTCAGCAGCAAATGCGATGCCAAGCTGCTGGAGAATACAACTGATACGCTCAATCGGTGAGTGAAAGAGACAGCAAATAGTAACAACTTATTAACATGCTCTCTTCGTTATAGTGCCTTAATGCTAGAGCTCTCCAACAACACCAAATTGTGCAATGAGAAGGGCGTAGGGATGCTCACCGAGCTGCAGGAGATACTGCAGTATACGGGCAACTATGAGCCCATGGAGCAGATCTTTATGACCACCAAGAATACGCACAACATGTCCCTGTTTCTGTTTCTGTTTAGCATTGCGCATGTTGGTCGCTTGCAGCATTCGACAAACACGGACTGCCTGCTGCCCAAGTCCGCCAAAGATGTCATTGACTGTGTGCCTTTAATTATGGGCCTGCTCACCGTTATGCAGCAGTTCCACAAGAATGTCCAGACACTCTACATCTCCTACATGTGTCAGTATGTTGTGACCGTGGCCGAGGCTCAGCTGCTGTGAGTGTATAAATAAGGGGAAGCTCTCAAACAAAACTAATCAGGTATTTGTTTTTCTTCAGTGACAAGGAGATGTTGGGTACCGAGGTGATCACCATGCTGCACTTTCTCCAAGCATTTGTACGCGTGGCCGGCCTACCCCTTAGTGTTCTGGAGCAGCGTATACCGAACATGATTTTAAGCGATTTTGACTATTTGGCGACGCCTATCAAGTAAAACTTTGTTAGCTATACATATTATATATTAAATATCTTTAAATAATATATATCAAATGATCAGAATATATATATGAACTGAACTATATTTTGTTATAAACAAAAACATTCCTGTTTTTAAAATAAATTTTAAATATGCATTTATAAAATGATGTAATTTAGATGGCCAAATGTGTTAAGATTCTTTGAACTTATTTTATTAAAATTATTTAAATTTTGAATTAATTAATTGCCAGAACTTTGGTTTAGTAGCTACATAAAATAAAATCGAAACTCAACGCAAATGCCTCGAGGGCCTGCAGAAGCGCATTTCGAACAACAACAACAACAACAAGAAACCCAAAATGGCAGTTGGGCGAGCTTCAATCTGGACAGTTTTGCGTTTATGTGATGACAGTGGGCGCATTGCGTCCGGTGAACTTGGGCAGCAGCGAGATCTCCAATGCGATGTCAATCAGCGGCTTCAACATGACGCTGGCCTGGCCGAGCACATTGTCCTTCTCATAGGAGTCGATGTACAAGCTAGAAGCAGATGAAAACTCAGTTGAAATAAAAGTAGAAAGTTTATAAATAAATAACAATATTTACCGCACGGTGGCACCGGAGCTGCCAGTGCCGCTGAGACGCATCACAATGCGGCTGCCATCCTCGAAGACAATGCGCAAGCCCTGCTTGGTGGCCACCGACTTGTCCACGGGATCCGTGTAGCTAAAGTTGTCGGCCTGCTTCACCTTGTAGCTCTTGCCGCCGCTGGCGAAGCTCTTGCCAGCGAAATCGGCAGCTGTGATGTTCTTCTCCATGGTGGCCATCATCTCGTTGCAGGGCTCCAGATCGCACTCCTCATAGTCGTAGCGCGTAAAGTAGTTGCGTCCATAGACGGACCAATGTTGCTTTAGAATATCCTCGATGCTTTTGCCCGTGTGCTGCATGACGGAAATCCAGGCGAGCACCGCCCAGATGCCGTCCTTCTCGCGGATGTGATTGGAGCCGGTGCCGAAGCTCTCCTCGCCGCACAGGCACAGCCTACCAACGTCCATGAGATTGCCAAAGTATTTCCAGCCAGTGGGCACCTCGAACACCTCCTTGCCCAGTTTCTTGCCGACCAAATCAACGGCGGAGGCCGTGGGCATGCTGCGTGCAAAGCCCTGGACGCCATTCTTTTGGAAATAGGGTATGGCCTCCAGATAGTGGGCAATGACCGCCAAGGAGTCGCTGGGCGTGACGAAGAACGCCTTGCTGCCGATGATCATGTTGCGATCGCCGTCACCATCGAAGGCAGCGCCGATATCGTAATCACCCTTGGCCACTGTCTCCACCAGATCCTTGGCGTACGTCAGATTCGGATCCGGATGCAGACCACCAAAGTCGGGCAGTGGCGTGGTGTGCACCACAGATGCCTCCGTAGCGCCCAGGCGATTCAGGAAGATCTCACGCACATAGGCCCCAGTCACACCGTTCATGGAATCGATACGCATCTTTAGGGGCTTGCCATTGGACTTGCCGCTGACGAAGTCGCGCAGCTTGGCAAAGTCAAAGATCTCCTCCATGTGTCGCACATAGTTGGCCACCGAGTCGATGACCTCCACCACAAATGGCTTGCCTCCAATATCGTAGCTGCTCACGCCCACCTTGGCGATGTCGATCTGCAGACCGCGCACCAGTTTGTAGGTCTTTATGCCAGTCGACAGCTTGTGGATGTTGTTCGTGAAGGCATCCGGAGCCGGACCGCCATTCTCGCAGTTGAACTTGATGCCGAAGTCGTTCTCCGGGCCACCAGGATTGTGAGAAGCTGTCAACACGATGCCACCTGAGATAAAAAGTAGGAATTGGAGTTAATTTACATGAATTTAATTCATTTCATAAAAACTTATTCAGCTGAATCAATATTCGTATAAGTACTAAATTACTTTGTAAATAAAAACTTGAAATGTTTACCAAATTCAACTTAAAAAATTCTGTATGAAATTTAAACAAGAACAAATATTTGGCAAAATTAAAATAAATAAAAAACTCATTTAAATTAAAATAAATAAAAAATTCATTTAAATTAACATATAATGACAAATTTATATAGAAAATTTAATAGAATTCGAAGTTGTGTAAATTGAATTAAATAAATTTCTTTGTATCCAAATCTTTAACGTTGACCTTGAAAGCCAGCCAAAGACTCGCAGTGCGACAATTTTTAATATAGAATATGTATTAAAATCTATTTTTTTTCACTGGCTCGACAAACGCCGATCACTATCAGTTATTGCTCTGGGGGATTACAAGGTGTTGTAAAGCGTTGATTAAGCAACGGTACGTACCCAGTGCGTTGTTGTGACGTATGAGGCTGGAGACGGCGGGCGTGGAGAGTATGCCGTTCTGACCCACCAGCAGCTTGGCGACGCCATTGGCGGCGGCGATCCGCACGATAAGCTCGGCCGCTTCCTTGCAATAGTAGCGGCCGTCGCCACCCACCACCAGCGTGGAGCCCGCGAGGGCAGCGCCATTAGCATCCAGAGTGCATTGCACAAAGTTTTCCGTGTAATTGGGCTGTGTGAACACTTTGACCTGAAAGAAAACACTTTGCTGAGCAGGGCAGGAAAACTGCATTTTAAATTGTTGTAACTTACTTTTTTGCGTAATCCGCTGGTGCCAGGCTTTTGGCCCTCGTAGGGCGTTGTTTGCACAGTTTCCACGCTTAGAGACATTTTCTTTTCAGTAAAGTTTTCCAGCTGCTGGTTGAACTCGAACTGGCGCTAGCAATTTGTGTATGCGTATGATGAAAAACAAAAAACCAACTCAGCTGCTGCGTCGCCGCGCTGATAAGCGTACAAGCCGGCTGTAGCGACTCTGATAAGCGCTATCATGCTGACTGCGTGAGAATTTAAACGCAACAATTATCGCCACTCCTCTTGCTAACGAAATTGCGATGTCCACGGTACAAACAATGCTTAAAGACAATAACAAACCATTTATTTTAATGAGTTTTATGCATTTCCTAATTGAGTGAATGTGAAAATGCATAGGCAGCACCGGTGGTTGTAGGGTGACAATGTCATTCAAGGGCATTCACAGGTGCCGGCACCCAATAACACCCATATCTACTAAAATGTAAGAGCTTGTGTATAATTCTTTCGCTTGTAATATACCATTACTAAATGATAAATATCTGATATAAAAAAAAGTTGTAAATAAAATTAAAAAAATAGCGCGCGCAAACATAAATTCCCATTAGCTTGTTATTGTTTTGTTGCTCAACAGCTGTGCGAACAGAGTGGTCGCTGCTAAAGTGTCAAGTGTGCTATCGATATCGATGCTTTCGGTATCGTCGCGTAATGTACTCGTCCGAAGTTTGACAGCCGACAGTTTACACGTCACGAAGCAGCCACGAGAAAGCAGCCACCGCTATCGCTTGCTTGCATTTAGTTTAAAGCCATTCGCCGCAAATTAAATAACTAAATTTCATGTAAGTTGCTCTAAAATAATCCGAATAGTGTTTGCCAACGTTACAAAGTGTTGTTCTTGTTGCGTTTGTGTTATTATTTAATGTTTATCGAGTGCACAAGTTGCGTCGCTTTCATTTCACGGCTGGCGGCCCTTCCACGTCAACAAAAAAAAGTGAAACGTTCCAATTTTTCTTTTGACTTGCAGCATGTTTGGGAAAACGTTAGCCTTGTGCGCACTGTTCGCAGTGCTCAGTGTTGGTGTTTCCGAGGACGAGACACGCGCTCGCCTGCTGGTCTCCAAGCAAATACTGAACAAATATTTGGTCGAGAAGAGCGATCTCCTGGTGCGCTACACAATCTTCAATGTGGGCAATGGAGCTGCCACCAATGTGCAGCTGGTCGACAACGGCTTCCATCCCGAGGCCTTTGAGGTGGTTGGCGGCCAGCCCGCAGCTACCGTCGAACGCATTGCCCCACAGACGAACTTCACCCATGTGGTGGTGGTGCGCCCCAAGGCCTTTGGTTACTTTAACTTCACTGCCGCTGAGGTGTCGTACAAGCCCGTCGAGGAGGCTGAGACAGTAAGTCATAGAGTTGTTAAATATGATTTACAATTGTTCTAATTGGTTTCATCTGCAGCTGCAATTGGCGATCAGCTCGGAGCCCGGAGAGGGCGGCATTGTCAACCTGAATGAGTATAACAAGCGTTTCTCATCGCACTTCTTTGACTGGGTGGCCTTTGCCATCATGACGCTGCCTTCTCTGGCCATTCCCCTCATCCTGTGGCACTCGTCGAAGAGCAAATATGAACGCTATGGCAAGAACAAGAAGCATTAAGTCAACAACATGCTGGCGTGTCTCTTCTACTCTGAACAACATTTAAAGAGATTTTTTACACCCACTACAATTCCGTACAATATTGTTGCTTTAATTTCAAACAATCGTTCCATGCGTTCATCCAAACACACATTACATTATTTAGAGTACAGCTCCTATTGGAATTGTAACGGGTCAAGCGAGCCAAGTATAGCGTTAAATCGTTTTAGATTTGATTCGAAGACGCATTGCAAAATGAGAATTGAGGAAATCCAATGAAAGTTAAGCTATTTTTTTTGTGTCATTAGACTGGTTTTCTAAATAAATTTAAATCAAATTTACATGTATTTTATTGCTATTATTACTATTTTACAATAACTACCAACTAAGATAACAAATACTTGCGGCCAAATATCTCGGATTTCTTCTCAAACATAGCCGACTTAATGGGCGTATTTATCCTATAGAAAGCGTTCATGGAATGCTTTACATACGTGTCGTACATCTCGTTAAAGAAATTCTTGATGCCATCATCGTTTTTGTTGTCGTGCACGATGATGAATCGTATCTGCGAGGCGGTGATGAAGGCGGACACAAACCACTGATTGAAGCGATCTATAGACTTCAACTGCATATTGGCCGTTTTCCACTTGTGCTCGTCCACCAGATCCAGCGCGGCGTGCGCTATAAACTGGCTAAGATGCCTGTGATCTTCCTTCTGCAAAGGCAAAGCAATTAGTAGGTGGAGTCGCTGCTTTCTTCATTTACTTACGCGCTGTTCTTTATTGACGGTGCTGAACTCCTTTTCAAAGATGGGATTGTCATTGTGGCCCACTATAACAAAATAGTATGTGGACATGGCGTAGTGTATTTAAAAAAAATTGAGAAATAAACAATTTTGAGATGCAGAGGAAATTCGTCAACAGCTGATTGCTTGTCATTAACTACGTGTGGGCACTCTGCCAATGAAGCGTTGCCACCAGGCTAAAAGATGTTAGCAAATATATATTAAAACGGGTACGCTGATCTCAGTTCGTGAATTTAGCTATATAACTACAGCCGACAAATTGGGAGCGGTATTGTATACATACTGCTTTGTTTTGATTTAAATGTTTATGAATCTCAAACAAAATGATTTTAAAATCATTTTTTTCGTAATGTGCAAAATGCCTGAACTAGTACAAACTAGTATTTTCCTTTGCTGACAGCGTATCAGCCTATAAATACGCAAGAATTGTAAATTGTACTTAGCGCACACACACAACACAAGAGTTAACAGCTGAGTGGCAAGTGCGTAATAATTTGTATGTGCTTAAATGATATTCTGAGTAAATAACAAAGCGCTGTTGTTATATATCCATTGCGTATGCGGATGTGTGCTGCAACAGAACAGGAGAAGCAGCGCGCTGCTCTATCAGTTACATAATGGCAGCGGCATTGCGACTAAGCGGCGAAATGGCAACAATTGCCCTGTTCCAGGCCCAATGTCAGATGCAGGCCATGCACAGAGTTCGTATGCTGCGTCGCACTTTAAGCACGGAGCTGACGACTGCGCTGCGTCCGTTCTACTTTGCCGTGCATCCGGATTTGTTTGGTCAGCATCCGGAGCAGCGGCAGACCAACGAAGAGTCCTTGAAATTACTGAGCGCACACCTGGAGTCGCTGTACGAGCGCAGCTATCCCACAGAGGATGCCAAGGTGTTGAAGTTCTATGTGCGCCATAGTGCCGATGCCGAAAAGCGTGACTCGTTTAAGTTGGTGCAATTACGCATGGACAGAAGCACACGTGATCCCAAGAGATTTATACAAGACTTGCTTGAACTGTGCAATCTTTCCACGGACTACATCAAGACCGTGAAGCCAACGGCGCCGCCAAAGCCACAAGAGAGCCTAGCGAACAGGCCTAGCTATGATTATAACTATGATTCGGTGTTTTCCGACTTCGAGACACAATTTCGCACCGTAAATATTGCCATCAAATGCTTAAATTTCAAATATAAACAATAATCCCAACAGGAAGCTAGCAGCATGCGTCCCGTGCTGTCTACTTGGATGGCGGAGAATGCCTCGAAGGCCAGACAGCGCGCCAAGGAAACCGCCGAGCTGGTGGCCGAGATTGACAAGCTTAAAGATGAACTAGTAAAGGAGCTGCAGCTGCGAGACGCCCGCTACGAATGCGGCTGGAATATTGAGCACTATCGTGGCTGCCTCAAGTCGCTGCAACGCCTTACGCAAACCCATGCGACTGTGCTCGAGACACTGCGCAATCGTGTGGTCGTGTTTGCCCTATTCACCGGCATCAGCCTGGAGGGCCACGTGATGCTCTACACCGGCGATGTGCAGAACAACTGGATTGACTTTATCAAAAACATTCCGCAGCAAGACGCCTATCTAAACGTGGTGCCGGTGTATGAGCAAACGCTCTCCCAGGTGCTGCGCGGCATACAAATTGGACGCCGCAAGTTTATGCCCAAGCAGCAGGCGCGCGGCTTCGCCAACTACCTCATGAAAGTGACGACGTCGCTGAACGACTATTTGAGTAAGCAAAAATATCCAGAGAGCTGGCCGCAATCGCTGCAGGAGTTCACGATTGTGGTCGAATCGGAGGCGGGTCCACTGATGGTCAGTCCGACGGGTCAGTTCATCACGCCCGCCACCTGCCCCGGCTCCATTCTGGTGGACTTCATCAGCCAACATATGAAATTAGCGCGCGAACGCATGCAGAAATACGAAAAGGATAAACACATCGAACAGCAGCTAATCGAGGAGTGCGTTCATCTGCTCAAGCTCCAAACGCTGACCAAGGATGACGCCGTTACGCCCGACAAGATGATCTCGGCCCTGACCGATCTGCGTCGATGCGCGCCTCAGCATTTTGAGCACATCAAGCTGCATATTTCCCACTACTACTCCGTGCTCACAGATGGCATTGTCTGCATACCCTGGGATTTTATGCAAAAGTAGTTAATACTATCGTGTGCCTTATGATCAGACAATAAGCATTATAAATTAATTAACGTATTTAAGTCTAAAAGTTCAAGTTGCTTGAGTCGCAAGCAGAAATCTCGTACTATTCAAATTATTTTGTAATACTTGTGTTCTGTATATGATATTTTATATAGTATGTTCTGTTTCAAGTTCCATATGTATATAGGCTTAGTGAAAATATAAATTTGTCGAATAAAAAACATTAAAGATTCAAATGCCTCAATAGAATATTTATTTGCGGATAATACTGAAAGAAAGCTCCTTAGCCCCTGTGCCCTTAGGCCACATCACTGCAATCCTCGATGCTCCAGACGCATTCCCTGCGATGCGCGGCGAACTCCTGAGCATTGCGTGTATAGACATGTCGCTCCTCGCCATCCCAGTGCTCGGGATCGCCGCCGCAGAGCACCGACCGGGACGTGGCCGCATCGTAGAGCGAGACACCGCCGTCCGCGGAGCGGACCACATGCCACCAGCTGAGCGCATTCCGACTGTAGACGTTCTTGGTGATGATGTTGCCCACGGAGTGGTTGCTCGGCTCCATCAGGATGTAGCGATTGCGCCAGTAGGCGCTGTAGAAGGCGAACTGAAGGGTGTTGTTGGCGCCGCCATAGCCACGCTGCACGTAGTAGGTGGCCTTCTTGGGATCGCGTGCATTGGTGCAGATGAGATAGGTCTGCGGGCACTCGTAGATGTAGGCGTTGGCGTCGGTCATGTTGCGCAGGCACACCTTCTGGGCGGTGTACAGGATGCGTTCGTCCGTGGGCAGCTGTTCGTACAGCTGCTGGCGCTCCAGCAGCTCCACCTCCTGCTCGAAATTGGGCTGCTCCAGCAGCTGGCGCAGATTACGTTGCACCACCGTCTGGGCCTCCGCATCCCGCTTTAGTTCCGTGCGCTTCAGCAGCTGCAGATTGGCCAGTGTCAGCTGGTTGAGGCTGGCACTGAAGTTGCCCAGCCGCTCGACGACGCTCAGCGTGGACTCCAGCGCCAGCACCGCGTCGAACAGCGCCTCGAGTATGTCGCGCAGATAGTCCAGGGTGCTCAGCGTGAGCCGCTGCATCAGCGAGGCGACTAACGGGAATTCCGCGCTGCGACTGGTCGTGTGAAAGGGCGCCGAGAGCAACTGGGCGCTGCGGCTGACAAAGGCCTGGTAGACGTTTTCCAGCAGCTGCGGCGGCACGTCGGGCATCTTCTCTAGCTGGCGCTGAAACTCCAGCACCTTGAGCGGATCGTAGAACTGGCGGGTCTGCTGCAGCTCCTGCCACAGTGCCTCGTAGATGGCATGTTTCAGTTCCAGCGTGTGTGCCTCTGTGGCTAAATACAGCACGGAGCGACCACGCTCCCAATCCCCATTGACCTCGGCGCGTATAATCGACTTCAGATCGGAACTGGGCGGATTTGGCGCCGTGCTCAGCGAAGTCTTTTCAGCGGCCAGCACATCAATGTGCAGGAGCACGTCCAGCGCTGGTGCGGAGGCGTTGAGCACAGCCAATAGCCGGCTGTCGTTGCTGCTGGTGTATAGCGTACTTCCGCCTCGAAGGAGCAGCGCCAGGAGCAGCACCACAGACTCCGTCACTGCCATGTTGATTTCTGTCTTCAAACTGTCTGCGAACGCGTGTCGCGTTCTTCTTATAGCGGCCGAAATTCAGCGAAATCGGATATTTACTTGCGCATTTTGTTGTAAGCCGCTTGCATTGATAAAAAGCAAATAAATAGGCATAATTTAATTGTTTGTAATCCAACTACTATAAAATGTATTCCAATTTCAAAAGTCAACAAAGTGGCGCCATCTAACGCTCACGCCGTTAACGGCTAACAAGAGTGCGGGCAATACAAATGCGACAGATGGCGCTAGCGGCCGCAGCGATTGTTAAAGTTCAAAATTAAATCGTTAGAGTTTTGCTTTATTAGGCCAAATGGCAACGATATTACTTAGATTTAATATCACAAGGCGGGGAAAAAAAAACACACTTAAACTAAGCGAAACTATGAAAAAAATGCAAGGCTACAATTATGAATCACTCGCTAAAGACTAATAAAAAAAAAAAACAAATCTATTGTTAGTTATCTACAATTTGGTAGAGTTACGCGATTTCACCGAACGCCGCAAAATGCTCGAACGGAGCTCGCCGCGCGTGGAGGCGGTTAGCGAGGCGCCCGTTTGGGTGCCGCGCACAAAGGCCTGGGCACGGACCTCCTCCACATCCGTGTTGCACTTATCCTCATCCTCGTCTAGCTGCTTGGCTAGACAGGGGAAGTCCCAAATGCTCTGGCCGCGTCCAAATTCCTCGCCATCGTTCAGCGTCTGCGGCAAGTCATGATGCAGTGTCTCCGGCAGCAGCAGCGCCAGCAGACCACCAAATATGCCCAACAGGCCCAAAATGATCAGCGGCAGCGACGGCGATATGTTGGCCAAGTAGACCACAAAAGGCGCAATTATGCTGGCCACATAGCCCATAATGTGTATGAAGGCCACGCCCTGGGCGCGCACCACCGTGGGCAGAATCTCCGCCGCATATTGCAGTCCAATGTTGTAGCTGATGTTGACAAAGAAGCGACCCATAATGGCCAGCGTGGCGGAGTAAACGCCCACCGGCACCACCGTGGCCAGCAGACTGAAAATACCGCTGGCCACCATCGAGCCGCAGGCCAACCAACGGCGGCCAAAGCGATCCAGGGTGACGGTGAGCAGCGTGTCCGCCGGCAGCTCCGTAAAGCTGGCCACCGTGAACGTAAAGAAGATGTCCAGCCCCAGGGAGCCCACATTACGCACATGACCATCAAACACCAGCGATATGGCCATCCAGATAACAATGAGCAGCAGGGTGGTGCGACGCAGGCGCGGCGACTTAAACAGATCCAGGACGGAGTAGCTGGCATTCTGGGCCTGTTCCTGGTCGCGCATGCGACGACAGCTGTCGCCGAAGGTCTGATAGGTTTGTTCCGACACCTGGCGATTGTTGCGTCGCTCGAGCTTGCGCAGTATGGATATGGCCTTGTCGATCTGACCCTGGCTGACCAGCCAGCGCGCCGACTCGGGCACCACCAGCGGCGTCAGCACCACCAGCAGCAGCGGCGCCGATGTTATTATGGTCAACAGCTTCCAGTCGGCCACAAAGTACGCGATCCAGGGCAGCAAACAGGCGGCGCCCGTAAAGAAAATGGCTATGGACATGTTGGCCACAAACGTGCGATACTTGGGACCCACATACTCCAGCACTGCAGAGGCCAAAGTTATATATATATATATTTGACAATGAGAAGCTTGACTTTCACTTACCCAGTATGTACATCATGGTGAAGCAATTGTCGAAGGCGAAGCCCACAAAGAAACGCATCGTGGCAAACTGCCAGAAGTTGTTCACGAACGCGGTGGCCACGCCCGCGACCAAGCCCACCAGATTGCAGCTAATCAGCGCCGGTATGCGTCCAAAGCGATCCGCAATCCAGCCAAAGAGCAGACCACCCACAATTGCGCCCAGAAAGAATATCGACTGGGCATAGGTCGGCAGGGCGGCATCGTCACAGACCCAATTCTGTTCGGTGGCCACCGTCGAATAGGGTATCTCCGTAAAGTTGTAGGACCAGCCGTTGCGGCACTTGACACGCGGCCACTTTGGATCCGCCATAACGGTGCCCTGGGCCAGCACTTCCGTATAGTTGACATCGTACATATAGCAATTGTTGTATTCGCCCTTCACCATCGGTATCGATAAGGCCAATCTGTATGTGTGTGTGTGGGAAAAATGAAAGGTGCCACATTTGGGTTAGTCGAGGTGTCGCTGGGTGTCATGAACTCCGCCAGGGTCAGCGGCGCATTGTCTGCGACCCCAAAAAGAGCATACGACAGCATAATTATCCCATGATCTTGACGTAAGCCCGTCGCGATCGAAGCGTGTATTTAAACATGTACTCAAACACATGTCTACAATTATAGCCATGGCTTAAAGACGGGGTGGTGCAGGGGGGCGGGGTTGTCTTGTGTCACGCTGGCATTTACACAAAAGCTGCTTGTTTAATTGCCAATTTTATGACGGCACAATAATTTGATTTATAGATTTTTACCCTAGAAAAACAAAACTGACTGATAACCTAGACTATGTCAAAAAACTTGACTTCGATTATAAATGTATTTAGTATACATAAAGTTAAACCCTAATACGCTTTCCGTTAAGCTTAATAAATTTGCTCATACTCTAATTACTGGCAAATATATGTATATATATATATATAAACATATATATCTTATCGAACTGTTTGACATTTTCGATCCATCAACAATTCACTTAACACCTAATTTATTATTTATGTAAATATGTCGAGTTTTGCGTTAATTGGTTTGTTACGCTTCTGGATTACATTTAAATTTGTGAAATAATCAATTTTTTTTTTTTTTTTTTGGTTGAAGCTCAATTTGTTCAATTCGACTTATTTATTTGTATTTAAACGATGTTCTTTAGAGCCGTACTTGGTTTATTTAATTGATGTTATATTTGTGTAATTTAAATTTTTTTCAATTAATTCGTTTAAAAGAGTTTATAAATCTCTTAAAAAAGAATAATAATATTATTTAAAAATGATTTTAGGGGTATCTAAAATTTTTAATAGAAGTTCTCTTTAGTTATTACTTATTAAATTGATATTAAAAAATTCCAAAATCTTTTCTTTTCATCAAATGTAATTTTTAGCCACACCCAAAAACTAAATGCAAATCATTTGTTTTTTTTTTTTTTTATATGCTGTTGTTGTTTATATGCTTAATGTTGTTTAAAGCCGAGTTAGTAATCATTTAATTTAAATAAAGTTAGCGTTAAGCTTTGACACCAGCTGATTCATAAGGCAACAAGGTCGAAATCTACTTTAAATTAAGTTATTATTATTGAAAGAAAAAAAATATACAAATAAAATTAGTAAACTGGTTCAATTTGTTTAAGTTTCGGTTGTTTTATATGCCATAAAAATAGCTAAATACTCAAACATAAAAAGAGATAATTATTTAAAGTGTTTTTGTTTTGTTTTGGTTTATTTAAATTAATCTGCACTTAAGATTCTTTTTGGAATATCTTTTGCTTTATATAAAATATGACTTATATATTTATATAGATTTTATGAATAAGCGCCCAAAATAATAAATTATTGTTAATTATTTAACACAAATCTTAAGCAAATTCGCTGTTGTTTTTAAATACCTTTTACTTTTTGGGTAAAAGTTAATTTGAAGCACAAAAGAGAAAATTCCTTAATAAAGATTTTTCGCATGTTTATTTTTGTATTGATATTTTAATGTTTATTATTTATTAAAAATCGGGTTTGAAGATATGATTCAGCAAACAGCATAAGCAAAAACAATAAATGATTTATAAATCATGAATTTAAGTATGGCTTTAAACGTGATAAGGAAAATAAAAAATGAAATTAATTAAAAATAAGACGTCAATATTTGAAGCCTTTAATTTGGTTGATAATTTTACTAATTAAAAATGTTGTTCAACGAAAAATAAATGCATTAATACAAATTAAAACCTCTTTTAAGTTAGACTAATTTTTATATTGCAGCTATAAATTTATTATATATACAGCTCATTCAAAGAGGCGATCAAGCAGATAGAAGCTAAATTATTAATGATTTATTAATCAAAGTTTTAAGCGTGACTTTTAACTTTAGCTCGATAAATATACGACTATTAACTGAGTGTATTCCAGCTTCGGTTTTGGTTTTGTTTTCATTTTTTTTATAAATTTTTTCGCTCCCTCTCTTTATTTTTAATTCGATTTGGAAAATGTTTGGCTCGTGTTTGCCATCGCCACACAACATTAGTCAGTTCAGTCAGTCAGTCAGTCAGTCAGTCAGTCAGTCAGTCAGTCAGTCAGTTAGTTAGTTAGTTACTGAGTAAGTAAGTTGTTAATACTTATTTGCAGTTGTTGCTGTTGCAACGATTATTTCACTTGTGCGTCGACGTCGCTGTCGACGTTGGCGTCGACGTCGCTGTCGACGTTGCGCTGCTAATTATGGCCAAACAGCCGTTGGCTGCTTATCTAACTGCCACTGCCACTGCCACAGTGGCTGCCACTTTAAGTTTTGCCTTCGCTACCAACATACCCCAACTTCTCTCCCCCCCCCCACCCCCTTTGGGCTGACCACTCCCCAACGTGATGCCCGTTCGTAAGGTTCTTTGTGCCTTATTTGGCCGACAACTGACTGAACAGAAAAACCGAATGAATGAAGTAAAAAAAAAAAAAACCAATCATGAAGCAAGGTTAAGCGGCATTCTAAGCACTTAGACGAGTTAATGACTTTGATCAGAACACACTCGAATTTGTTTCGTTTTCAATTTTTGGTTTCGGTTTCGGTTTCGGTTTAGGTTTTCCATTTAGTTTTGATTTCAGCTGCAAACAAGTTATTATAATTTGGCCTCTTTGAATGTTTTAGAAATCTATTTGCTAGCTGCCATTTATTTTAAAAATTCTGATCACCGCAAACCTGATCGATCTCAAGGCGGATTCGAAAATGATCGATCAGCAAACAAAAAAGTGACCGTTGTGAAAGTGCTTTATATATATTTGTTTGTTTGTTTTGCGGAAACGCATAAGTCAAATTTTTGCAACAGCGCAACAATTGTTTCCGGCTCTGACAATTGAGAATCGCAGAGAAAGGCAAAAGGCGAACATTGAAATATTTGGAACTGTTACTTCCATTTTAATTAGAGCAACTTTTACAGCTTGGCTTTAAGGGTAACGCATAAGCTTTAATCGGAAATAAATGATTATATAGTCGAGCAGGTGGGAAGTTGTTATTACTATAATTTTAGACATGAATTAAATACTATATGTTATGCACTTATATGAAAAATACAGTCACATATAAATACGGTTTTTATACACTTAACTTAACTTGGATTAAAATCCATTCTCTAAATCAATACTAATATTTTTCTTTTCTTTAATTTTATTTAATTATTGAATTTATCTTTATTTAAAACTTTTTTACTTTCTTTAAGTATGCTTTAAAAATGAGCTTCTTATAGTTCAAGAAAACTTTGAGAACTTTAATTCTTTCAGTGCTAATTCAATTGGTCTGCAAAAAAACAACTTTTGCAAATGTTAATGCAAAGTTTTCACTTGAATGCACTTAATTTCATTCCAGTTATGTATCTCAACTTTTATCTACATATAGATAAATGTCAACCCGATTATCAAGTAAGTTAAGCAGACAGGAAACTTCAAGACAAGTTCGAGTCTTGGATTCTATTTAAAAATAAAATCAAGGTCAAATTTTTAGTTGAACTAAATAGTCTTCAAACTGTCCTTGAATATATGTAGATGGAACCTTTAACAAATATCTGAACATTATCTTAAGCCCATTTACTTTTAAATACACATATATTTCCTAGAGCTTAACGGATTCTTTTCCTATATAAATATAGATATATATATATATTTTTAGCCCGTGTAAACAATTAAGCCATAAATGTCTGTCGGAATCGATTGACATGAAAATAAACCATAAATTATGCGCACAAAATCAGCATAAAAATCGCATAAAGAACATAAAATTATGATCAAAGCGATTCTAATTGGACGCCAAGCAGCATTCCAATTAGCTACTAGCTTGGCTAGAAGTCCGGCAATCGCTTAATCGTAGCAACTAGTTGGCCAAGCTGCAGCAGTGCAGCTGCCTACGTTTTGGCCATAAGCACGACTGGTTTTGGCCACTGGCGGGTTTTCCCACATGACTCACCTGGCTTCCACATCGAGTCCATCCAGTTCGGGGACATGACACCAATGCTGCTCCGGTATGAGCGTGAGAAAGATTTGCGAGAAATACACAAACGCCACAAAGAACGAGAACGGTATCATGCACAAAAACAGTATCTTCTGATATCGCCCAAATTCGCCAATTAGCGGCAAAATGTCATCGAAATCGATGCTGGGCGCTGTGGGCGCTGTTACCGCCGATTCTTTGGCCTTTTGGGCAGCCAAATTCAAATGCAGCTCCTTATTGTTGCCACCGCTGCGACGACGCGGCAAGTTGTCGTTGCTGTTGTTGGCAGCTCCTCCGTTGGCAGCTCCTCCGTTAGCTCCTCCGCCGCCTGCTCCATGCGGTTGCTCTTCGTGATTATATGCTTCATTGACGAAGTATGCTTGCTTGGCCTGACCTTCCATGTTCTGTCGCTGTTTTGACCTTGCTTGTAACTATGTCACTATATATTTTTGTTATTATTATTTTTTTTTTTTTTTTTGCTGTTACGCAAACGTTAAATTCACAAGAGCCGTACTCGGGTTTTATTGTTGTTGTTGTCCGGCGCACGCGCGCGTTTCCGTTAATGTTCTGCAACTGAACTGAGCACGCGCGCCGGATGGCGTTTTTATATCAGCCACAAAGCCAAGTCGTTTTCAGAGCCGAGCTTCGTTTTAACAATCGTTAGCTGCACACACACACAAACAAACACACACACACAAAGACACGACAAACACTTGTCGTTAAGAACAAGAAATTGGCAATGCCGGCAGCGAAAGTTAAAACAGCTGTTTAAGTTGACCAGCTGGTAAACTGGTTCGGCATCCTAAACGTTATTTGATCTTATTGATCAGCTCGTGCCGAGATGGCTCTTGATATTTATAAAGCTGCCTGGGACGCTCCCCCACAGCACGTGAATCATCCAAATACAATGCCAAATTAGCATAAAAGATTGAACCACACTCTAAAACGTCAGAATGACCATTCATAATTCCCCCTTTGAGTTAATTAAACAAACAAACAATCGAACTTGCAGCTGGCCATAGTCGATCGTTGACTCACAGCATCCAAAAAAAAAAACAACAAAAAAAAAAAAAAACAAAAGCAACAACAACAACAAGGAAAAAAATCCCAATCAGAGTTTCATAATCATTTTTTTTTGGTTTTTTCTTTTTGTTTAAAGAAGCAGCTCCAGTTTCTGAATTGTTATATATGTTTGCATAATTTGTGGTATCTGTTATATATTCGTACAAATAATTAAATGTCGAGTTTAGCTGTATTTAAAACATGTTTGTTGCGTTCTTATTACAAGTGCGAAAGTTGTTAAACATGGCTTTAAATCCAGTTTTAGCCGGTTTAAAGTTTTACTTTTACAAAGTACCCTATTAACTATTTGAGTTGGCTCAAAAGGAGGCATATTTAAGTTGGTCTAGTCGAAGTTCAAGCAAAGAGAAGGTAGTTAAGACATAAGTAAAGTATATATACATATATATATGTTAGATCAGCATTATATAACTACGATCTATTCAAAGCTAGCACAGCCAATTACAGGGTATCTGTTTGTTAAGCTCTCTTATTTTATTTTATATTTATTTAGTTACAATTCGCTAGTTCTCCACGCATTTAATGTTTTAATTAGCACCGTTTGCGGCGCTGCCCCAAGGACAATAACAATTTAGCTTGTGTCTCGGTCTCGCTCCCAAATGGGTTCATAGCACCCCGCACTTGAATAGAATCGAGTTTCAGCTTAAACTTGAGCTTGGAATAGATATTGAGATTGCGATTGAGATTGAGATACAAAATAGCATCGTTTGGCTAATTTGATTTGGTTTTGTGCACATGTTTAAAACATGGCAGGTGTCAACTTTTCATTTAATTAGATAGGTTTTTAGAAAGTCTATAACACTCTTATATTTCACCAGATCTGGCAATTATCCTGCTAATTAATGGGTAAATATGTGACGAACGGATTTTTGTCTAAAAAAAATATATTATATTATTTAATTAATGTTTTTACTTGTTTGCTTGTGGAATAGTTGTGGAAAATTTTGTATATTTTTGTTGATTTTTAAATAATTTAATAAAGCTCTGATGCTTAAAAAAATATATATAATAAAAAATAAAATGTCTTTAAAGTTAAGCATCATAAACATTTTAATTTATTAAATGAAAAAAAAAATATATAAAATATTTAATTATAGATCCCTTTAATAAAGGTAACAAAAAAAAAAACATTTATTATGTTTTTTACTCAAGACAATTGTCTTAAAATAATATATCTAAAAATAACATAAGCCATATAAAAAAGTTAACTTATAAGAAATAAGTAAAAATCATATAAAAAAGAAAGAAAGAAATATATTATTATTATATATAAAAAATTGTATTTATTTTTATTTTATTTAATAGAGTATTTTTCAGTCGTCTTGAGGTCTTTTTTGTTTGCCGCTTTTTGTTTTTGTGTACTTAGATTAATGTAACCTTCAATTGAACAAATAAATAAAATTGCATTAAAACCATTTCCGTTTTAATTCTTGGGCTTGCATAGTTTTTTTATTTTTTATTGTTGCTTATTATAATTATTTGTATACGCCAGCATAAGTCGAGAGTGTGTGAGTGTGTGTGTGTGTGTGTTGTGTGTGAGTTTTAATGAGCTTAACAGTTGTTTCGAGTTAATAGAAAAGATTAAAAAACAAATCAAACATTTAATTAAATTTAAGTGCAAGGAAGTAAGTGCGAATTATGTAAAATGTAAAAATATATATATATATATATGTATGTATTAAAATGTCTCCATGGATTATGTGCAAAGCTTAAATAGTGGGAATTTAATTACATATATGTATGTATGTATGTGTGCACTATATAAGTAAAGTAAACTTGGCCAAGTTTGTAGCGCTTATCGTTCTTTGATAATAGAAATCCATTTAAGTTCTTGGAGTGCGATAAGCTTTTATGTATTTAACTTGGATTATATTCAATGAAATTCACTTATATGTATAAGTAAAAAAAAAATAAAAAAAAAAAAATAAATATACTCCGAGTAGAACTTTAATGTTTAGTTTACGATCAATTGTGAATAACATAAAGATTTAATTGGCACTTAGCTGGGCTTTAAAAGTCTTTTAATGAGAACAACAGTTCATTTCCATACAAACGTAAAAATGCTCTTGACCCAAAGCAATTGATAAAGTTTATCAGAGTTAAGATTTGCCACATTTAAAGCTTATTTTGAGTATATATTAGTTTTAATCTTGACTGTTTTACGAGACGCTATTTTTATCGCCAGTAAATTTAAAAATGGATCTACAGGAAACCATAGAAATATGAACAATCAGTTGGCGATCGTAAATCAAATATGTTTACTTGGCTTGATTTGCGATTAGCGATAGCCCAAGATATATGGTGACCATCGTCCAATTGGCCATTTGAAGCTTTTCGAGCTTTGCGCCTATAAAACTGTGTCCACGCGGCCAACTAAACTCAGTTGTAATCAATATGAAATTCGCTTCCACATCGTTGTTCCTGCTGGCCGCCGTTCTCGGCGTGTCCAGCGCCGTCGACTGGCAGTCCGTGAAGCCGCTCGATCTGTTGGTAGAGCCCAAGCTGCCGCTGATCCGCACCAACCTGGGACCCGGCGGACGCATCACCAGCGGCGAGATCGCCGCACGCAACCAGTTCCCCTACCAGGCGGGACTCATGCTGTACGTGTCCGGCGGCGCCGCCTGGTGCGGCGGCACTGTGATCAGTAAGCGTTATATTGTGACCGCTGCCCACTGCACGGACAGTCTGACCACCGGCGTGGATGTCTATCTGGGCGCCTGGGATCGCACCGATCGCTCGGAGAAGGGCCAGCAGATCATCTTCGTGGAGACCAAGAATGTGGTCGTGCACAAGGACTGGAACGCAGCCACGCTCAGCAACGATATTTCCATCATCAAGCTGCCCGAGCCCATCACCTTCAACGAACACATCCAGCCCGCCAAGCTGCCCGTGAAGTCCGACAGCTACAACACCTATGCCGGCGAACAGTCCATTGCCTCCGGCTGGGGCAAGATCTCCGACTGTAAGTTATACAGAATATATTATCAGTTACTTAGCTAATCCTGGTTTACTGTTTTTTTTTTTTAGCTGCAACTGGTGTCACCGATCTTCTGCAGTACATTACCGTGCCCATCATGAACAACTCGGGCTGCTCGCCGTGGTTCGGTGGCGCCGTCTCCAGCACCAACATCTGCATCAAGACCACCGGCGGCACCTCCACCTGCAACGGCGACTCCGGCGGTCCTTTGGTGTTGGCCGATGGCAGCAACACTTTGATCGGTGCCACCTCCTTCGGCATTGCCCTCGGCTGCGAGGTCGGCTGGCCCGGCGTCTTCACCCGCATCACCTCCTACCTGGACTGGATCGAGGAGCAGACCGGTGTGGTCAACAAGGGCGTTTAAATGTTATCAAGCTGAATAAAATTATGTGATGATTATGCATGAATTGAAGTCGCAATTTATTTACACCTACAATTTGTATATGAGTATTCGAGAAAGATTCAGAATCTTATTGAAAATGAATATTTTATATTTCTTGGGGAATGTCTTTTTAGATATAAATTATTTCCTTTAAATTATTCCTTCGTTGAATATATTATTCATATAATACAATAATACAATTTTCATATTACAAAAATGAATAAAAACTAATTTTGATAGGGTATCGTTTTTGTGTCATATTTAGTTTGGTCCCTAAATTAAATATGTACTTTAATCTAATCAACAAGATAAGCAATTTTTTGGTAGAATAACTTTTTGGTCAAATCTAAATCTAATCTTTAAGAAGTAAATACCTATTTATATATATATATATATATTTATTTTAACAAATCCAAGTCACAAATTAATTAATTTTTAAGTCATATAAAGTTTGCATTTAAATAAAGCACAAAAAAAGTATGTTTAAAATAATTGTTTAAGTTAAATTTACAATGACCAATAAAAAACGAAGAAACTAAAAGAGGTTAACTTTGAAAAAAAAGCTTTAAAATTGGCATAGGGTATCTCCTAGTCGTTCATTTACTTTAACGTGCGTTCACATTTGTGGTACCAAAAATGTATTAAATTAATTTAATTTAAATAAATGCGTATATGTTAAAATAAGAAATTATATAATAGTAAATAAATTTATTATTAAAATTTTAATAATAATAAATAATGAAAAAACCAAATAAATGAACTGAACCCAGGGGGATATAAATGGTTCCATTATTGAACCAAATTAATGAAATCATTTTGTTTAATTTTGCAGCCCTGGTTTCAATAGGTAGGCGCGTAGATAATGTCCCCAAGTGTTAATGAATATATGTATAATATCTTATTCGAAATAAAACAGATTTATTTATATCAAATAAATCTTGGCCATGTTTGCAGCGTTTATTGCTCAGTTATAAAAATGGTATATGATAATTATTTAAATTAAATTTAATTTATGTTAAATTTGCAATGGAATTTTTAAAGTTTACGATCGATTGTGAAATACATATTTGCATATAAATTTAATACTTTGAGACATTTTTAACCAATTAGAAGATCTTGATGAACAATTAGCAAAGTAATTAACCTGGTCAAAAGCCATTAGGCCATATCTCGATTGATGTGTTCTTGACCCAAGCCAATAAAACTGATAAGCTCTTTGGGAAAACGGTCAAGATAAGAGTTCTTTCCAAGGAAAATCCCAGATCGCATTGAACCGTGGAATTCCCGATGGATCAGTATTAGTTAAGTAATTAGTTTTCAATCGTAAATCAATTGTACTTTCTAGCCTGATTAGAGATAAGCCAAAGGCCAAGATATGTGGGCCGTGTTACCTCTGGCGACTATAAAAGACTTTCCACTTGGCCAATCGGAATCAGTTGTAACCACAATGAAGTTCACTTACGCATCTGTGCTTATCCTTGCCAGCCTTCTTGGCTTGTCCAGCGCCCTGGACTGGCAATCCCTGAAGTCACTCGAGATCGAGCCTCAGGTGCCCATGATCCGTCGCCACGACAGACTAGGCGGACGCATTACCAAGGGTGAAACCGCTGGACGCAACCAGTTCCCCTACCAGGCTGGGCTCATGCTCTACGTTCCCGACGGAGCTGCCTGGTGCGGCGGCACTGTGATCAGTGATCGTTATATTGTGACCGCTGCCCATTGCACCGATAATCTGACCAGCGGCGTGGACGTCTACCTGGGCGCCTTTGATCGCACCAACAAGAAGGAGGTGGGCCAGCAGATCATCTTTGTGGAGACCAAGAATGTGGTCATCCACGAGAACTGGAATGCGAGCACGCTCAAGAATGATATTTCCATCATCAAGCTGCCGACACCCATTGAATTCAATCAATACATTCAGCCCGCCAAGCTGCCCGTGAAGTCCGACAGCTACGACAACTACGCCGGCGTGCAGGCGATTGCCTCCGGCTGGGGCAAGACCACCGATGGTGAGTACGTCATGGAAACCCATAGGTCAACTAATCAGGATATACTTTTTTATAGCCGCCAAGGGTGCCACGGACATACTGCAGTACATTATCGTGCCCATCATGAAGAACTCCGGCTGCACGCCTTGGTACATTGGACAAGTGCAGAGCACCAACATCTGCATCAAGACCACGGGCGGCATTTCCACCTGCAACGGCGACTCCGGCGGTCCTTTAGTGTTGGCCGATGGCAGCAACACTTTGATTGGTGCCACTTCGTACGGCATTGCGCTTGGCTGCGAGTTTGGCTGGCCGGGTGTCTTTACCCGCATCACCTCGTACCTGGACTGGATCGAGGAGCAGACCGGCGTGGTTAACCGGGGTCTATAAACATGTATTGTTTAACTTAAAATAAACGTTTATTTTGTGCTACAAAAAATAGAAGTCATAATTGGACTTGGGCTTTGAGTGCGATCTGAGGCTGACCGCCTCGGCGGAGTCCTCGTCGGAGAAGGGATGATGCACGTCTAGCTCGTCGGGCACATCGTCCTCCAGCTTGTGCTTGCGGCTGTGACGCTCCTTGCCGTAGTTCTTCATATACTGATCGAAGAAAATTGCCTCCGTGGTGTCCTGATGCGAATGCACGCCCGTCTCGTCGCTGATCCAGTCCAGGTACGAGGCCACCTTGGTGAAGGCGGCCGGATAGCCGCGATCACAGCCATAGATGCTGCCGAACGAGGTGACGCCCACCAGGACGCGCTTCTTGGAGTGGCGCCGCTGCAGCACCAGCGGCCCCCCAGAGTCGCCGTTGCAGGTGGAGCGCGCATTGCGGCCGCTCGTGCAGATGTTCGTGCCGCGAAACGAGAGCGGAAAGTTGCGCTTGCAGGTGCGCTCATCGATGATCTGGAGCTGGACGTACCGCAGCACATTGCTGATGGCGTGCACGCCGGTCGCATAGCGACCCCAGCCGGAGGCAATGGCCAGCTTGTTCTTGAAATTGCGGTACTCGTAGTGTCGCTTGGGCAGCTGAATGGGATGGATGCGTTCTGCGAAAAAAAAAAAACAGAATTGATTGCCACTCGGAGGCTGTGATTGGAACTGGGCACTTACCGTTGAAGCTAACCGCGTGTGGCAGACGGACGAGCGCAATGTCATCTTTAAGCCGCTTGGGATTCCAAGTGGGATAGATGTGAAAATTGCTGCTGGGCACCATTAGACGCACCTGGCCCGATTCCTTGGCGTTTTTGATTTCATTGGCGCCCAGAAAGACCAAGGCGCGTTTGGCCCTGTTTGAAAAAGGAAGCGGAACTGTTTAGTATGCGTTCGATTTCCGGCTCAACTTCCGGTCTTGCTCACATGTCCACACAATGGGCGGCCGTTAGCACATGCTGATCAGAGATTAGAGAGCCGCCGCACCAATAAAGACCCTTGGGACGCTGCAGGAGCATGCCCACCTGATAGGGAAAACAATGTGGATTGCCAACATCGCCGCCAAAGATTCGATCCATGGCCATGGCGCCCTCGGGCAGCATGCTGTCCAGCAGCGGTGTTGTCTCCAAATTCAATACGAGTGGCTCCGGTTCGCCAGTGGCAGCGACGGCGCTGTCACCGCTGCTATCGACGGCAGCGCTGTCGCTGCTGGCGCTCATTTCCGCGTCCAGTTCGGCGGATAGCGAGGTGGCCGTTGTCTGCGACAAGGCCATGCCGAACGGGCCCGGATACATGGACACTAAATACATTGGCTTAACCTGTTGCCAGTCCAGCGCCGCCGCGACGCCGCCGACATGGAGCAGCGACAGCGACAGCGACAGCGACAGCGCCGCAACGCTGGCAAGGCAGCTGAGCAGCGTTAGCCTTTGCGCTGTCAATGTGGCAATAATGATTGAGAGACGGACTGATTGTAAAAACATTTGCGTTGCTTTTCGTTGTTACTCGTTGCTGGCGCACGCATTTAATTTATAATTTCGGATTTTTAATATGATATTTCTCTTTTAATTAAACGCGCACTCTCTGCTGCCTTTTTGTTGAATTTTATTCAATTTCTTAAAATCCTCAGCTCTCGTTGGACACTCGTTTCCCGTTGTTATATTCAAAAAGCCGTTACGTACTTGACGGCCACAAGGCACGTAAAAAAAAAAAATTGTTGTTTTATATCTGTTTTGTTGTTTACTTTCTTTGCACTTGCGGCTCGGTGTCGATGTCGGTGTCAGTCAGCGTTTCGCTTACAACTGTGGCGACGCGCGCATGTTGCAAGCATTTTTATAAACTCTTTTTGCTACCATTTCTTGCAAGCCCCACTTTAATTATTTCATCTATTTTGCTGCATTAATTTGACGTCGATGCCGACGGCGACGGCGACGGTAACGGCGCGGCAGCAGCGACACCGACAGCGACGTCGCGTCATCAATTGCATTAATTTTGATTTGCCGTTGCCTTTTTCCAATTTGCATGCATATGCGCGCGCTCTCTTTGCGCTCTTCTGCCACCCACTGCGTACGCGTACCATCGCTCTCTCAGTAGAGTTGTTTTGTATTGTGTTGAAGAAGCTCACTTAACTGAACGAAAGTCCTAAATAAAGTTCACCTTTCTTTTATGGTTCATATTTGATTATTTGTGATTTTTTTTTTTTTTGTTCTTTAAATTGATAAGTTTATAAACCAAACGTTTTACTCACAGCACACAGCAACAATAACGGGAATAAATCAAACGATGAACTATGTGAACAATTCGTTCGCTTCAACACAAATTGAACAACTGAACGAGCTCTTCAAATTGAACTAAAATGTGCAGCTCTAAACTACGGTTACGCCTGCGCTTTTACGTTCAGTATTTCTCTGACATTTCTTTTGACATTTGTCATTCAGCTAAAATGCTGCTGCCCTTTGGCGCCGGCTCTTGTGCTTTAGTGTGCGTTTTTCGCTTCGTGCGTGTGCAAGCAAAGTCTTGTCTAGCGTCCGCGTCAGCGACGGCAGCTACATACGCTTACCTGTTGCTGTTGTTGTTTTAACCATTTAAATTTAAAAAGCAAGTAAAGCTGTAACTCGAGTTACTTACTCCTCTACTTGCTTTGGTGCTATTACATCACGCGTAGTGTTAGTGCAAGTGTGTGTGTGTGTGGGCTGTGTAATGCGCAGCATGCGGCAAAATGCTTTCATTGAGAAAAAATAACCATGTGCAGTTGTTGTTGGCGGCGTTGCTGGTAAGTGAAACAAAAACATTACACGATACATTTGTCTTTTGCATTGTTAGCAGCCCCTCTTCTTCTCTTCTGTCCCACCAGCAACAGTACCGCAAGCACCGATTACATACATACATACATATTATGTGCCCAACAGTGGGCTGTGCATTGTTAGTTTTGTTTTAATTTAAATAGGTACGCAAGCTCCACATTTTTTGGCATTGTGCTGCCCACAGTGCGGCAACATCTTCGAAATTGCCTCGTTTTTTTCACTCTTTACTGTTTGGCATATACCAAGGTTATTGCCAGGGCACCTGCGCGCAGTCGTAAACAAATTTACAGCATTGTTGCACTTGTTGCATGTGGCTAGCTGAAGAATTCTTATCAGGAAATCGCATCGAATTGAATAAAGTGCAACTCCTGCTAACTTGTTGCATGTATTTATAATTAAATTAATTCGTTGAAATAACTTTAATTTGGTGTTGAAAGTATTTCTTGGTTCGCCTCGCTGGCATTGTTTTTTTCGCCTGGTCTTTTTTTGCCCACTATTTAGGAAATTGCGGCGCACTTTGCCTGCCTAGCGAAGCAAATAAATCAAATCGTCTCGCGATCGGTGATATGTTCGAATGTAATGGGGCTACAAAAACAAAATATAATCAGCGCCAACTGCAACAGCAACAATATCAACAGTAGCAACAACAACAGTGGCAACAGCGAGCGGTGTCGATTATGCAAATGTTTGCACCCCGCGTTTTGGTCCACCTTTTTGCGGCTAGCGTTTTCTCGTTGTCCAGCTTACTCTTTTATACTCTTTGGTGCGGCTGACCATATTAAATAGTCAAGCAGTTTGACATTTTACAAATAAGGGCTGTCTCAATTGTGGACTATTTATTATTTATTATTTTTATTATTATTATTTATTAATCTTTGAAAAATGTCCAAGTTGGTACTCTTCTCTAGTGCAATTCAATATCTCTTCCCCCTTATTATAATAACAGAACCATTTTAAAACACACGAAGTAACACGGAAAGAACATGTTTGAGACGATGGGGAAGAAATAAGAAATATAAGAAATGCTAAAACTAAAAGAGTGCATGTGATAATTCTTTAGTTGATGCTAACCGGTTTTGTGCCGGGGACAAAATGAAGAAAAAAATAGAAAAATACTGCAAATAGGAGGAGTTTAAGGGCATAACTTTTGTTGTTCGCTTTGATTAAATCTTGCTAAAATCAATTCTAAAAGAAATCGCGAAATATTAAAAGTAACAATTTGTTCAAAAGCTTCTTCCTATCAGGAAAACATGTGTATTTTTTTCAAATATATTGTAATTATTAATTAGTTATAAAACTATACTTTCATTATTGATTATTTATTTTGATGCATTATTATTTTCATTTTTTTTGGGAACGTTTAATATATAAAACACCAAACATGTACTACAAAAGCTATGTGAGGGCATTTACTAGTCGTTGTATTGAACGGACGTATATCTTTCTTGATTTGTTTCTCTGCTTTGTTTGAATTTCGTGCTGTGCGTCGATATTCAATGCATAATCGCGAATTATGATTACCGCTCTTGCATGTTGTCTGTCTATACGTGTATACATATGTATGTATGTGTGTGTGTTTGTGTGGATATGTATACAGATTTAATAATAATAAGCACATATATTTATTTTATTGCACTTGCTAATGCATTTGCCGTTATTCAATTTAGCACCACGATCGCACTGTTTACCAAATGCGATTAGTATTAGTGATTGTGGGCAACTCTCTTTCCTCTACTTTTAATAATAAATAGATATTTATATGTACATATCAAGTTAATGCCGTCCGTTTGTGCGTTTTGGCTTTATTTTTTTTTTAATTTTATTAAATTGTTTTATTCATTTTATTTTTACGGCAGTGAAAAAAGATTCGTGCGCCAGTTCCTAGTTGGTAAATTTTATATTTAAAATGTGAATACATTTACAGTTTGGTGCATTTTCGCTGATAAATAAACTAATGCTGCACAGAATTGTATTCTTATTTAAACTCAAGGTAAACACTACAAAACATTAAATTAAGTTTGGTCTCAAATCAAAATGATTAAATTAAATTTTTACGCTTAACCGCATTTCCTATATATCTAAATAAAAAAAATCTTACGCAAAACTTCATAATTGCTATCAGTACAATTTACCCAACAACGAAAGCAATGACAACAACAACAAAGAGGACAATCCATATACATATGTACATACATAGATGTGGTCCTCTACTTTGTTGTGTAGTGTACACTGCTCAGTCGAATGTTGACATATGTCGCGCCCGCATTGGCAGCTGCATATCGTCCATGAATGTGTTGCCAGCCGACTTGGCGTCCATGCCACCAGCGCCGGCTCCATCCTCGTCGCCCTCCTCGAACATGGCGCTGTCGAGACTCTTATTTAGTCGATCGTGAAACTCGCTCATGGTTATCTTTTTGAGCGCAAAGCGTTTGCCAAACGTTTTCTTCACCTTCAAGCGGCGCTTCTTAATCAGATTCTTGTTCTTGTTGAGGCCATCGTTAAAGGAGATGGCGCGACGCAGCTTTCGCGAGCCGAACTTGATCACGCGCACCTGGCTGGTGATCGGGCAGTCTTCGCTGTCGTCCTCGGCATCGGCGGCGTTCTCATCGCTGGGCTCCTCGAAGATAGTCTCCAGATTGGCGGGCGTGAACTTCTTTAGGCGTTTGCTAGTGTAGATCTTTTCGATGCTTTTTAGCATCTGTTCATTTGTCTGCAGTTCCTTGCGTTTCTTCTTCTTGACCTCTGTTTTCATGATCGCGCTGCAGACACGATTAAAGTTATCCTTGGAGACACGGGCGGGCATGCGGCGTCTGGCGACGCCACCGCGTCGGCCATTGCGATAGTTGCTGCTGCTGCCGCTGCTGCTGCTCTCGTCGTTGTCCTCGCCGCGACTGTGCAATGAGTCCAACTCGTCAGATTGGTCGGTGTCGGCGCTTTCTGAGTCCAGCATCTCATCTGACATGGCAGCTGCATTGCCGGCCATTGGTTTTCGATGCCAGGGCAATTTGCTGGCCGCAAATAATGGGGAAGAGCTGTGAAAAATTTTGTTTTACTGTCAGTTTTCTTCAGTTTCTCGTGACTTTCTTTGTGACCTACCGATTCTCTGAGAGAACAACCTCGATTGGCTGAAAAGTAATCTTTGCAAATTTGTGCACAATATTTTCCATTATTCAATCTGTAACATTCTGTTTTGTTTCAACGTTTACTAAGCGTTTTTGCCTTTTTAATTTGCTGTTTTGTTATTTGCACTGTTTTTCTTCAGAAAAAAAGAGGAAGAATGAAACGCCAGACATAAATGTTATTTAACATTACAGCCACATTTGGGTTAACATACCTTCAACTGTTGTTCAGAGTGTACAATAAGTAAATTTGTTTGCTTAAAAGTCACCAATTCTTTCTAAATAATGCATATATTCACAAGATTTATTTACCTTAATAGATAGTTAAATCTTCATATAAGGTTTTACTTTCGTTTTGTTTAAAATTCGGAAAAATAGCAAGTAATTTGAATTATCTAACAGTCAATTATAGTTATTGAGCGTTGCACTTTTATAGTTGCCGGTTGTACATAGTTAACAGCTGCTTGCTTCTGTTATTAACCGATACTTTTAGGCATATCGATGTGTATATCGAAAGCTACTATGTTTGGCTTACAGTTTTTAAAATCGCTGTGTGTATATTACAGCCCGTTCACAATGGATGGCGCTGTTAATGTGCGGTTTATTTGAATTTGAAATGCGATCTTTTAAGCATTCGTGAGCCAATATTTAAGTGTATATTGGATAAAGTGATATTTAAGTTGTTTATAGTAATATAGTTTTAATGAAGTATCTGCATTCAATATGATACTTTTGTATATTTTAAAATATTTTAACATACCATAAATGCGTTACTGATACTATCCGAAAGGTGGCGCCTTCGATTGGCGGCATATTTAAATTTCATATAGTGAATATTTTCTTTATGATTACCTTTAATGATGGTGCAATAACTAATATTAACAGTTGGTGCCAATCAAAATTGCATATTGTTGTTTCACAAAAATATTTGTATCGTCCAAAGTCTACTTTAAATGGGGTTCACATATTAGGCAAGTAAATGGCGTTTTTAAAATAAATTTTAATCAATTTATTTTTGAACTCCCGTACCTTATTTGATTATTGAGTTGTCTGACAATCTGCTTCTTTATAGATAGCTTATTGAGTGGGTGCTAAAAATTAATAGATAAGTCTTGAAATTGAAATGAGGCGCAATGGCCGCCGGCTTATCTCAATAAATAACAATTAGCTGCATAAGTGCCTCAGGGGTATTTCCTATATAAACTACAACCTGTGTGCGATTAGTTTGAGTTGAGCATACAACATGAAAGTGTTCATTGTACTGGCTTTGGCGCTGGCCGCCGTCTCTGCGGAGATATTGGAACAAGAACGTCCCAAGGACTACACCCGGTCCACCAAGATCGAGGGCAGGATCACCAACGGCTATCCAGCCTACGAGGGCAAGGCGCCCTACACAGTGGGTCTGAGCTTCAACAATGCTTGGTGGTGCGGTGGTTCCATCATCGCCCACGACTGGGTGCTGACCGCCGCTCACTGCACCAACGGCGCTGGATCCGTCACCATCTTCTATGGCGCCACC
>SCDZ01000374.1:0-68973 GCA_004143845.1 Drosophila lacertosa
TAGTGCCTAGTCCCAGTCCCTATTCCCTATTCCAGTCTAAATCCCTAACCCACTCCCTTCCTTTTAGGCGGTATTCAAAATCAATCGACATTCGACATTTTCCCCCTTTGCCAATCGATTTGTTAAGCAAGGGATTTCCTCATTTCCTCATTTCCTCTGCTAATTTGCATATATTTTCATATGGCGCGCGTGCGCTGTTTGGCTGAGGGAAACCTCCTCCTCCTTCTCCTTCTCCTCCTCCTCCTGCGTCACAGGTCGATTTGCATAACACTGGCTGCTGGCTGGTATTGATTCTGATCCTGATCCTGATCCTGTTTTTGCTGCCTGCTCGCCCGCTCTCGCCTGAGGCAGGATCGTTGCGCCTGTGCCAAAATTATGCAAATGTTTTTTGCGTGCCAATATTTTACAGTAATAATTTATGCAAATTACGCTGGAAAGGATTTCGACGGATGTTACATGTAGCGTCCTTTGGAGGCAACCGTTTTTTTTTTAGGGGTTTGCTCTTGTTTCGCATTTTCGCAACGTTTTTTTTATATGCAAATTTTTTAGCATTTTTAATTGTGTTTTTTAGAGCGATTGTAATGTAGATTTTTTTTGTTCGTTTGTAATTTTAATTTTGTGTGCCAAAAACGTTTTATTTTTTGCATTTGAATGCAGACTCCATTCGATTATTATTGGAATCGCAGCTGTTTGCCAATTGCGAACTTCTTCCCGCCAAAAGAATTATTTTTAAAGGTTGAAGCTGCGAATTCTATATTTGATTTGATCGCATTTTATGTAAATATGATTGGACGTTTTAATTAAGTTTTGGACTGTGTGAGAAAATTAAATTTGAATGTTGCTTGGGAAATGTTTTCTGAAGGAATCTTAACGATATGTATTATAATAATCAAATATAAATACTTTGGCTTAAATGTTTTTATCGTTTATAATTTACTAATCTTCAGGAGACTTTACTCTACCATACTATTCTTATTTACATATTTATATATAACAACAATATATGTATTTATTATACTTCAACTCATTTTTGGTTTTATTTTATATTTTCCATAAATATCTTTAATATATTATATATAAGTATAAAATGTATATTGGAGGCAGTTTTATGAGTTATTCAAATAAATATGTTTAAGTGGTTAAATATATTACAATATCAAATTCTGTGGTAAATATTTTAGGTTTTTTAATTTTTTTTATATTGTGTATTTATTTATTATTTACTTAGTTATTTATTTATTTATTTATTTATTTATTTATTTATTTATTTATTTATTTACTTATTTATTTATTTATTTATTTATTTATTTATTTATTTATTTATTTAATTTATTTATTTTTTTATTTATTTATTTATTTATTAATTTTTTTATTTATTTATTATTTATTAATTAATTTATTACATTACAATTTAATAAAAATACTTTTTAAAAAAATTGGAATTTTATTTAAACTAATATTAAAAAAAATATTTACTCTAAATATTTAAAGATTAATTAAAATTAAACTAAAAAACTAAACTTGTTAAGTAGTTACCTAAGATCAATATCAAATAAGCTGATCAGTATTAATTGTTGTTTCTCTCTCTCTCTTTTGCATAAGTATTCCTTTGGTTAAAATCTTCTAGTTCTCCTGAGACTTTTTAAGTGAAATGCTGTCATCGCATTCCTTTACACATATCCTGTGCTGCTCTCTCTCCACGGACAGGACATAGGGGAAATTCCTGAACGTCCCGTTGGTGCTCGCAATGACATTTTTACCTAAAAAACTCGCTTTTCGTCCAAAATTTACATGAGCGCTGGCATTTTATTGGTCGGCAGCAAAAAACTAGCAAAAAACGGCGCTAAACTCGACACAAGTTGGGCGCAGTTTTCCACAGACAGTTTCCACAAGGAAAACTAAGGGTTGCCCAGCCCAAAAGCCACCACCAAGCAAAGGTTTCCCATTTTTTAAGAGAGAGCACCAGAGAGACGAGAGCGACCGAGCGACAGATCAGTTTTTTAAGAGCAACTCGGCTTTTTTAACGACGAGCTGGGAGAGGGTTGCAGCTGGGACCTTTTGCGTAATTTTTGCTATATTAGCTGGTCGCAGCGGAAGAGTTGAAACAGTTTGAGCTGCGAGGCCGAACTTCGAAGATCGCCAGAGAGACGTGCCACGAAAAAAGAAAAAAAAAGAAAACTGAGATCGTGATCTGCGTCGTTATCTGTGCGGTGAAAATCTTGTGAAAATCTTGTGAAAAATCTTGTGAACCAAGAATTTTATATCGAAAGCTAAGAAAAGAAAAATCAATTGATTTTGTGCTGTGCTATAGAAATATAAAAGTGATCGCAAAATGTCCAATCAAATGGAATTTATGATGCAGCTCTATATGATGAACCTGCTGCAGCAGCAACAGCAACAGCAGCAATTGCAGCAGCAACAGCAACAGCAACAGCAGCAACCTCAACAATACCAACAGTTGTCCGGATTTGCCTACACACAGAAAGAGGATATCAGCAGCAGCACTTGCCTGCAGCAGCAGCAACATGAACAACATGAACAACAGCAGCAACAGCAGCAGCAGCAACTTGAGCAGCAGCAACATAAAACAAGGACGCACAAACGAACAAATTCGCAAAATACGAACTGTAGTAGTAGCCGTAGTTGTAGTCCCAATAGTAATTTGAATGCTTTATCACAACAACAATATGAACAACAAGCTACAACACTAACAACACCAACAACACCTAACAACACCAACAACACAAACATAAACACAAACACAAACACAAACTTTACCTATCAGTTGCCACAAATGTTGCTGACACAGTACATGTTGCAACAACAACAACAGCAGCAGCAACAACAGCACCAACAGCAGCAACATTTGCTGACAACAACAACAACAACAAACCTTTTACTAACACCTAACACGCCCAGCTCCAATCTGGAGCATTTTCCCAGCTCCCTGAAAAGCGAGCAATTTACCACAAATAACTTTTTGCAATCCTCCACAGTGACATCGACGCCAAACGAGCAAGCAGCAGCAACAACTGTAGCAGCAGCAGCAGCAACCACAGCAGCAGCAACAGCAGCTAATGTTGCTGGCAACCTTTCGGCAGTCACAGTCAAATCTGAGCAGGACTTCGACGACGAGGACGACAAGCCGCTGTCCAGCTTAAACAGCTGCAGCTCCTCGGGCATGGCCAGCACCGAGAAGCTGTTGCTGTTGTCGGGCATACAGCCGCTGGAGAGCACGAGCACCACCGACAGCAACGACTCGCCCAGCATGGTAAGTGATGTTACTATTCACCAATTATCCTGATAAGGATAAAAGCAAATTTTTTATAAAATTAATAAAAACCCTAAAACCCTGAGAGTATTATAATAATTACTTATAATTATTACGTATGATCTTAATCAATAATTTTGTCAAACTTAAATATTTAAAAATAATTAAACGCATATGTATATATATCACATATAAATATGTATATATGTATTATTAAAAACTCTTTAAAAAATTAAGAATATATTGTGAGTAAATATTTATTTATATTATTTATATTTAATTTGTCTGTTTTCTATTGACAAAAATTAAGCAATTGCAGCAGAATTTAAACCTAAAGAAACTTAAAATATTTTTTTTAATACTTTAAATGTATTCAATTACATAACTTCTTTCCCCTACTAATTTGACTACTCTTCCACTTATACTACTATTTCATTCTTACAACTTCTTTTTCTTAGCATTATTATTATTTTTATTACTACTACAGCTGCTACTATTATTATAGCTACTTTTACTATGAAAACTACTTATTGATTGATTTTTTATTAAGCTTTTATTTTGTTATTTTATACAAATATACTACCTTTTTTGTACTTCTTATTATACTATTCTATTTGCTTTAAAATCTTATAACACTTTCTTTAACTTTCTTAACACTGTTATTTCTACTACTAATATTAATTCTACTTTTATTACTACTACTTATACTAGACTTCTACGTATACTACTATTTAACATGCTTCTAAAAATACCATTGATTCTACTACTACTTCTATTACTTTAACTAATACTATTGCTATAAATTAACTCCCTTTATTTAAAGTACTACTAATACTACACTTCTACTACTATCACCACTGCTATTAAAAACATGCTTCTATTATTACCACAATTGATTCTACTACTACTTCTACTACTTTAACTACTACTATTGCTACAATTTAACTCTCTTTATTTAAAGTACTACTTTTACTACTAATACTACACTTCTACTACTATCACCACTGCTATTAAAAACATGCTTATAATATTACCACAAATAATTTTACTACTAATACTTCTACTTAAACTACAATTTAACTCCCTTTTTACTATCACTATATCTACTACTTTTTCTACTACTATTTTTCTGATTACTAATATTCAACATTTCATATTATTAAGTATAGTTTATTTCATTCAAAAAAAAAAGATGAGTAGTAAAATTATTGTAAAAGTATTAGTATTTAATTTTCCTTTGAATTACGCTTGATTTCTCCAAGAAGTTGATTTAAAAAGAAGTTTAAAAAGTTGCTCGATTGCGATCATTTAAAGCACTGTTTTTTTATGCTCAATGTTTGTGATAAACTCCCACGCTGTCTGGTAATTCGAGAGCAGCTCTACGAACTCGGGAAGCTCCACAAAAAATCGTGCGCTTGGCTCGAAACAAAAACAAAAAAAAAAAGAAAAAAAAGAAAAAAAAACTGAACAGATGCGAAAACTTTGTCGCAATTTGCTTGCTTAATGTAAACAACGTCAACGCGATTCCGGGGAAAACAAACAGCTGCTGTGTCGACAACGCGTGGGTTCCTCGGACCTGCAGCTGGCCACAGTCCACCGTCCACTGTCCACTGTCCACTGTCCACAGTCCGTTGGCACCAGGCAGTCTGATATTAAAAATGCAAAATGATTATTTAATAATTGTGTGATTTGAACTGTTTCTTTCGTTTGCCTTGCAGTATACGCCCGTCAAGCAGCCAGCGGACTCGTCCTACAATGTTGTCGAGGCGACTTTGCAGACGCCTCTGGCGCAGAGCAACTCGCTGCTGACGCCGCCGCCGTCCAGTGATCAGGGCAAGGGCATTGTCAGCCTGAGCACGGCCAGCAGCCTGGACGCCTTTCTGCAGAACGAGGAGAATCTGAAGAATCTGCGCAAGGTGTCCTCGTATCTGGAGTGCGAGAACTCCCTGTGCAGGCAGGAGACGCTGCGCGAGCATTTTCACTGCTACGACGAGCCCTGCCAGGGCAAGATCCTGAGCAAGAAGGACGACATCATACGCCATCTCAAGTGGCACAAGAAGCGCAAGGAGAGCCTCAAACTGGGCTTTGCCCGCTTCTCCGCCGCCGACGACTGTGCGCCCGCCTACGGCGCCGGCTGTGCCTACAACTGGAAGCAGACGCATTATCACTGCGTCTACGAGCACTGTCCGAAGGTCTATGTGAGCACCAGCGATGTCCAGATGCACGCCAACTTCCATCGCAAGGACTCGGAGATTGTCAACGAGGGCTTTCGGCGCTTTCGCGCCCACGAGAACTGCCGCATCGAGGATTGTCCCTTCTATGGCAAGAAGATCTCGCATTATCACTGTTGTCGCGAGGGTTGCAATCACACCTTCAAGAACAAGGCTGACATGGGTAAGTCAACCAGGATATAACAATAAAATATATTTAACTATTTTTAATAATTAAAACTCCCATCAATCAGACAAGCACAAGACGTATCACTTGAAGGACTATCAGCTGACGCAGGATGGCTTCAAGAAGATCCTGAAGACAGAGCCGTGTCCCTTCGAGTCCTGCAAGTTCTCCACGGTCTGCAATCACATACACTGCGTACGCGAGAGCTGCAACTACATCCTGCACTCGAGCAGCCAAATGATCAGCCACAAGCGCAAACACGATCGCCAGGATGGCGAGCAGGCCTATCAGCAGTTCAAGTGCAAGCAGGACGACGCCGAGGACACCAGCTCCCAGGATGCTGCACCGCAGCCCTCCGGCGTGCCACCCACTCAGTCCGCCTATGCGAACAGCAACAGCTCCACGTCCACGCCGCTCTCTTCGCTCTCCGCGGAACACTTTCTGGCCCGCAAACGTGGAAGGCCGCCCAAGAAGATTGTAAGGAGCTCCCTTTGAGTAGGATTCCAACAGGTTTATTTATTATTTTTTATTCTCTCTTCATAGCAACTGCCCGCCGAGGCGCAGCAGGCGGAGGCGAAGCGTCTCAAGCTGGAGGACACGGACAGCAGCAATCCCGCCCAGTTCCCGCCTCCTTCGTCCGCGCTCTTTCCCAACCTGCTGCCCAATTTTCAGGCCGCTGCCGCCGCTGCAGCTGCTGCTGATGGGACGGCGCCAAATTTCCAGCTGACCCATTTGATGGCGCTGTTCCAGCTGCAGAATCCGCTCTTCTATCAGAATCTGTATCCTGGCGCAGCGGCCGCCAACATGTTGGCCGTGCCCCCGAATGCGTCCATGTTTGGCAATTTGGCCGCCTTCAGCGCTGCGGCTGCTGCGGCAGCGGCGGGCGTGCAGCAGCCCAAGGCCGAGTTTAGCATTAAGCCCGAGTTCAAGGAGTAGACAGGAACGTCCTAGCAATCAACAGATAGAGCTGTAGTTGTAGTTGTAGTTGTATATATGTATATAGACGTAATCTTGGCTGATTAGCGGACAGACTGATTTGGACGTTTTGTTAGACAGTGGCCAGGCATCGGGCTTTAAGCAGGTTTTCGGGGTTGTTCCGGGTAACTGTTGATGCATGGCCAGGACGTTCCATTAACTTTTGCCTTTCCCCTCACAAAAGCCAACTCAGCCACATTTTGCTGACTCCCAAGCAAAATGTTGCTGAATTTGCTTTTGTGCATATTTGTTTTTTATTATTAACGCCTTTTTTTTCTCAGCCTTTCCAAATTAAAAGAATAAAAACATTTTTAAAAAAAAGCTTGAATTTAGTTTAACTAAAAACTGTGATGATTTCCTTAGATTTTCTTGTCTCTGAAATTTATATTTTAAGCTTTAGTTATTTGTGAGGAATTTAGGAGCATTTTTTCGAAATCAAATAAATAATTAATTACTTTGTGATATGTTAAAGTAAACTTAAGTTGTTTTTTTTTGAATCATTGTCAAGTATGGAAAGAAATATATTTTTAAGAAATTATAAGCAGAAAAAATTATGTTTCAATATTCTAAATTTAAAAGGAAAAAAATTATAAAATAATTTCGAATAGTTTTTAAACTAAATTTATTTGGCTCAAGTGGATTTTTGGGCAACTTGAAATAAAACAACATTTTAAGTACCGATTAAATAATTGTTATTGCATTTATTACTGTTTTATTTTTTAATATGATTTCTTTACTCATTGACTAAACACAAATCAGCTACACAAAAACTCTGGAGGTCCTGTGAAGGACGAGTCCAGCTAAGCAATTTACTTAACAATGAAGCGTTTTTATCCATTTGTCGTATATATATACATATATATACTTAGTTAAATTTGTCTTATACTCGCATATAAGTACGTATATATAAACAATCAATATAGTTAATCCAAGTCCAAGGGGAGATTTTGAAATTTATATAGCTACTATAATTTACACATCCATGCAAATGTTATCGGAATTCAATTCAATTTTTTTTTGGATTTTCGCGTTTACAATACGAACCCAAAGAAATAATGTACAAATGATTATTATAATTATAAAAAAGGGGAACTAAGCGCAACTGTAAGAACTAAGTGGACTAAAACTAAATGAAACATTAAATTCAACAAGTAAAACTAATTAAATTCGTTACAAATTAAGCAAATATGCTGAACAATAGAAAAACTTAAACAAAACTAGATTTCCCCCCACCCTCACATAGAAGTTGCTGTGGGGCCTAAGCATCGATTTGTTTTAGCCAAAAATTTATAAAATTGTTGTTGTTGCAAAAGCAGTATTCCAATTCCATGTATAAGTACTTGTATATAGATAGATAGATGTATAT
The DNA here is from genome assembly GCA_004143845.1 of Drosophila lacertosa. Taxonomy (NCBI): domain Eukaryota; kingdom Metazoa; phylum Arthropoda; class Insecta; order Diptera; family Drosophilidae; genus Drosophila; species Drosophila lacertosa. The sequence goes on from SCDZ01000374.1 coordinate 8,010, forward strand.
ATATTGGGTCTGTATATATAACGTTTTTAGGTAATTTCGGGAGCGATTTCCATTACATATATTTATGTATGGCAACAATTTGTGCGCAACATGCAAATAAATGAAATTTATAGCTTTCATATTTTTTTGTTTAAGCTTTTTTTGCTGTAATTTTTTTTTTTGTTTAGTTTTAGTTTTTGTTTAGCTTTGCTTTTGCTTTTGCTTTTGCTAAGCTTTTTGTAAGCCGCAAACTGAGGTGTACTGGTAAGCGTCAGCTCTAGGTCTGCTCTGGGATGGGCTCGCGGTAGAGGCCGGCAGAGCGCAGCAGCTTGCCGATAAATCAGAACCGTTAGCTGCGACCCGTCCCCGTTACGTTGGCCGTCGCCAGTTCCACGTTGGAGTCCGCACTTGTCGGCGGCACGCCGGCCAGCGTGATGGCCCGCATGTGATGGACGGGCCGTATGGACTTCAGCTGGGTGGTGCCCTTGAAGCGCACATTGACATCGCCGCCCACCATGCTCAGCGGATGCATGCCCGGCTCCGGCTCGGACATCTCCTGCTGGCCCAGCCCAGCCGTTGTGGTTACAATTTGATCGTGTGGTGCCGCTGCCGACGGAGCCGTGGTTATGGCCATGGGCATGCCGTAGGTCTGGCGCGTGGCCAGCGGCGAGAGGGCTGTGGGCGTGGTCTTGTAGCCCATGCGACTGAAGATGCTGCCAGCGCTGCTGTTGCTGTTGCTGATGTTGCTGCTGCTGCTGTTGCTGTTGCTGCTGGCCGTGCTGGGCGGGCTGAGCGGTGTGCCCACGCCGGAGTCCACCTCCAGCGGACTCTTGATGTTCGCCACAAACTTGTCCACGTGCTCGGGCAGCTTCAGTTCGTCCAGTTTCGTTTGCATAACGCTGCGTGCGCTGGGATTGTCCAGCAGCCGATTGGGACGCGTCGGTGGTGCGGGAATCGGCGGTGCGACCAGGTGCTCGGCATGGCCGTTGGTGTGGTTGCGCTGCTGCTGGAGCTGCTGTTGCTGCTGGCGCAGCTGCTCAAAAAAAGGTGTCTTCTCCTTCCTCTGCTTTTGTGGCGAACCAGGTTCGTCTCTTTCGGTCAGCTCTTCGACGGCCTTGAGCTGAAACCCCAAGTGGCTGTTCACCGAAATGGACTTGCCAATCTTGCGCTCGGCAAAGATCGGCTTGCGTCGCTGCCTATCCAAATCGTCCAGCTGCTGCAGCATGCGTCGCACATCGCTGGGCAGCTCCAGATCCGGATTGTGCTCCACCAGCTGGCCAATGTAGCGACCCAACGTTTGTATTGTCAGCTCCAGGGATTGGACCTGTGTTTGCAGCGTCGAGATTTGGGTTTGCTGCGACGAGCGCGTCGTCTCCAGCTGGGCAATGGACGACTGAGCGAACTAATGAAAGGGATTGAGAGAATAATTAATAAGTGTTAGGGAAGCTAAGCCACTTGTTGCTCACCTGCAGCTGTTGCTCCAGATGCTGATTCTGTGCCTTTTCTCTGTTCAGCATTTCCAGATGATGGTTTGTCGTGGTGATCTCCTCCTGGAGCACATTGTACTCGACATTGTATTCGGCCAGCTGCTTGCTGATGTCCAGGGAGAAGACCAGCCGCATTATCTGCTCCATGCAGTGGGTTTCCATTTTGGGCACCACCGACTTCAGATAGTCCATGATCTCCTCGAAGTTGTCGCGCGCCAGCAGCTGCTGCTTGTGCACCGAGAGCAGAGCGATGGCGAACTTGAAGATCACATCGGAGGACTCCAGGAAAACCAGATCGAAAACGCGCGCCACAAAGCCCAGCGGAAACTGTGAGCTGAACACGGTGAGGATCCAGGGCGCCGCATATAGCGTGGGCGAGACATCGTTCTGATCCAGCCACACATACAGATCGGGCAGATGATCCTTGACCAGGCGGGAGAGCTGATACAGCTGCAGCTGGAACTTCTTCATGTCTGGCAGATATTTGGTGCGCATGTTGCGGGAGAACATCAGATGCTTCAGCAGCTGAAAGGCGCTCGCCTCGTCGCACTAGGCAAGGGAGGGAAAGGGAAAAAGACTATCAGTGTACAGTAAAAACCCCAATTGAAGTTCAACTCACATGCAACAAGAGCACGCCGCAGATGAAGCCCAGGCCTTGGCAGTAGCCCAGCTCTGGATCGAGTATGGAGTAGGCCTTGAGCAAATTAAACAGCGATAGTTGCCCCAAACCCAGAGGATCCTTGTAGAACTGATGATTGGGAAAGGTGCGTCCCAGATCGATGAAGATCGCATGCTGATGCTCGGTGAGGTGCTTGAGCAGCGTGTGGTAAGGCGTATTGTAGTTGGGGAAACGTTTGGGATCCACCGGCGCCACGTTCATGGAGTGCTGTTCGGCGAGGAAGGTCCAGACATCGCCGCGCTTGGAACGCGGCACGCCCGTGCGTATGGCATGGCGCAGGACCTTGGGATCCTTCTTGTTGCCAATCTGCATTGAGTTGCGCTCAATGATTTGCTCCCAGCGCTCGATCAGCTGCTTGTCGCAGGGCACAATCTCCTCGTAGTCCAGCTTGATGCGCTTCAGCTCGTTCTCGTTCTGGCGCGCCTGCAGCATGGCGTTCTCCGTCTCCATGCGATTCAGCATAATAGTCTGCCTGATGGCCGTGCGCCACAGTTCCCGCAGCTCGGCGGCATCTCGTTTCCCCGGCTTGATCGCTGCTCGAAAAGTTGCTTCATTTAGTTTATTTTTATGGTTTCATTTTGAGTGGAACTTACGATTCCGCATGGGCGACAGATACTCGATGGGCGTTTGGCTGTCCAGGCCCTTGGAGGACGTCACCACGCTGTTGAGTATGGCCTGGCGCCAGGAGCCCTGGTGTGTTTCCGACTCCTTTGGGCTGTTGCCCACTTTGATAAAGCTGCAAATAAAATAAAAAAAAAAATTCATTTTTTTTTTTTTTTTTTTTTTTTAATTAATTTGTATTTTAATATTTGTAATATTTTTGTTATGTTCGAGTTGTTGAATGGACCTTGTGTCTATTTATCTATTTGTATTTATTTTATCTATTTTATATCTATCTGTGTTTGGTTTTATTTTATGGATATCTTTGTGGATGGACTTAAGGACTTAAGGACAAATTAAAAAAATAATATTACTACTCCACTTACATGTCCATCATGGGGCTCTTGAGCTGGTCGGCGCTGGGTTTGTTGCTGGGACTGGCGCCCACAGTGTTCGAACGGGAACGAAAGCCCTCGGGCGGCGAGTCGGCGCCCAGTTCGGCGGCTCCCTCGTGGATTTCGCGTAGAATGTGGGACGAAATGGCAATGTCGTCCTTGGAGGGCTTGCGCTTGAGCAGACTGTCAAAGGAGTTGGTCAGCGAGCGTTTGGCCTTCATGAAAATGGTGCTGCCGCCCAGATACTGATTGAGAAACTCGGAACGATTCTCGGCGGTGTCGTGAACATGGCGCTGCTGCCGGGACTCGCAGTGGGCGCGCAGCAGCATCATGAGGAACTGATTCTGTTCGGCGACCGGGGAGTTGGTCTTCTCGGAGCCGCAATATTTGGCCCAGACCATTTCCTGTTCGTCGTCGCTGAGCGTGGCGATGCGACGCCAGATCAGCGTCTGTGTCTTCTTCTCGGACAGACCCTCGACGTCGGTGCAGAGCTTGTGGTACCAGAGCATGGGGCAATGTTCGCAGCTGAAGATCTGTGTCTCCTGCTTTCGCTTCTGCTCGGCGCAGGTGTCGAAGGCCTGGGCAATGGCCGCCACGATGTCGTCGCAGACGTGCTCCGACTGGCACTTGAACACGTAGCCGATGTAGCCCTCGCTGTTCACCTCGCGGCAAATGATGCCGAAATGATCCAGCGACTTCTGGCCGTGCACACAGCTGGCCACGTCCTTGAAGTCCTTGTAGAGCAGCACCTGCTTGCGATCCGGCGAGATCAGCCGCAAGTCGCTGCGTCCCACCAGAAAGACCATGGTGCGATTCTGTTCCGCATACGGCGGAATGCAGCCCTGCGAGGCGGAACGATCCCGTGTCTTGGGTATGCTATAAAGGAGTTGAAGATTAGATTTAAGATAAAGGGTTTGTGTTGTGGGCGTGGCATGCTACTGAAACAAGGCGATAAGGGGTGCAAGGCATAAACCAAAAGAAATAAAAAGAGAACAACGAATTCAACTAAAAAGGAATATCAACAAAACATGCGTGGAGTCTCCGTTCCACTTACTTCTCCAGCGCATAATGCGGATGCAGCTGGGTTGGAGCAGGAGCTGCGGAGACTGTCGCCTCGCCCCCTTCCCGGGGCGGTGTGGGCTGTTTGTTAACAATGACGTTGGGCGCCTCCAGTTGCTGACTAGATTCCTCAGAGCTGCTAACATTTTATTTTTTATATGCATATATATATAGATTTAAAGGAGTTGAGTAAGTTTTGGGTCAAAGGGGCAAAGTCTTTTGGTAGAGCATCGTTGGATTACTTACATCTCCTTGTGGCCCAGCTCGATGTGGCTCTGACCGCGCATAAACACTGGCCTGGCCGGCGATTTGTTCTCCTTGTTGGCGGAGGCGGTGTCCAGCGGTTGGGGCATGGCATCCGCGCCGGCGCCCGTCAGCTGCAGCTCGACCTGTGGCTTGGGCTGCGGCTCCTGTGTCTCCTCCTCGTCCTCCTCCTTGAGGTCGTTGCTCTTGAGGGCGCCAACGCCAACGCCAACGCCGGCGGCACTCTTGGCCTCAATGCCAATGCCGCCCTCGCTGCTCAGGGACATCTTGCGGTTTTGGAGCTGGCGCAAGCGCTGAGCATCGTACGCCTTGAACTTGGGCAGGGCGTCATCGATGAAGGTGTTCGGCACACGCTTCTGCGAGACCCGGATCTTGCCCACATACATGACCTCGAAGAAGTGCGTGTGATTCGGCGAGATGTCCGCCAGCAGCGACAGATTGCTCTGCGCCGACGTCGACGTGGGAATGTTCACAGTGCCCGAGGAGTTGCTCAGCCCGTGCGTATACGACTTGGACGCCTTCATCTTGGAGCTAATCGGATTGGGACTGGCATCGTGCTGTGCATGCCGCAGCGCCTCGCTCATCTTCAAGTTCGACGCCGGCGTCGCATGTATCCCGTTAAGCGATCCGTGCGCCGATCCTCTGCCGCCCGCTATCAACGTTTGCGGTATGCTGCCCACGGAGCCGCCGAGCGTGTGGGCCGGATCTCGCATCTGATGCATCAGCTCGGCCATCTGCAAAGGCAGACAGAGATAGAGACAGAGAAAGAGAGAGATAGAAAAAGAGACAGTTTTAGTTTCGAGTTAAACTTAAATTTGCAGAAGCAAACAAACATTTAAATTTTATTTAAGCTTTTAGCAAGAAATCTTTTGCTGTTTATATTCTTTTAATTATTTTTTCAAATAAATAAAATAAAATAAAAATAAAAAATAAAACATGCGCTTAGTAGACAACAACAGGAAGGAGTCTAGGCAGTATAAAAAATTCCTAAATGCATTGCTTTAATTTTTAGACCTTTTAAGCTTACTTCAAGCAATCAATCAAACATTGTTAAGGATTATGCCCATGTTTATGTGTATGATTATTGCTACTGCTTGTAATCTGATGTCTTCTATCTCTAATCTCTTGTTTAGTAAAATTAAAAAACAAAACTTCAACTGATAGTTATTTATCTATACTCGACTTTTTCGGCCAGTGCACGGGCTCAACAAGGAACACTCAACAACTCCATTACGGATGCACATGCTCCACGCCCCCCCTCCCCCCTCCCCCACCTCCCCCAATCCGGGCGTGCTTCACAGGTTTGTTGCCTGGTGCGTTTTTGTGCGTGGGTTCGGTCCTGGCCAGCGCCAGTTTCCGGTCTGTCATCCCATTGAGTTTTATGAGTTTTGTCTTTAGTTTATGGCGCTTTTTATGGCCGTGTCACTTAAGGGGTTTGCTTTTTCATCGGGGGCCAAAGCTTTGCGGCTTGCAATGAAATTTCGGACATCAATTTGACGACACCGACAAAGTAGATTTTTGTTCTGCTTGGTTTAGGTTAGGTTATGTTATGATTATGTTATTTTAAGGGCGACAAAAACTGGACTACCAAAGGAATCTGTATAAAATTAAGTTTTTATGACTCATCGCTCATAAATATTTGAGCTGATGTCGAAATGGGGCTTGGGGCGTGTTCTAAATTGCCGACGGGGTCAACTTTCAAGTGTCCTTTCAAAGGAATCGCATCAATTCAAACTTGGTGGCTGATTAAACAATTATCATTCATAAACTTTGCTTTAAATGCATTTAAATTAAATGACTAATTCATTATCACGTTCACTATTCATGTGCAGACATCGTGTCTGCGCCATCTCGATGCATCATTGCGTTAGCACCAACTGAATCTGGCCCAAACAGCTGATAGTTGCTGCTGTGAGAGAAGAGAAAAGCTCTCCGATCTTTTGGCCGCCCTGTGGCCCAATTGTGCGGCATTGAAATGCTGCCAAAGAGCCAAAAAGAAAACTAAATCAAAATCATTACAAAGTCCAATGTCAGTCCATAGTGCAGCTGTCTAAGAGACGCGATTTGTATCTTTCAGATACATTAACTGCAGCCATTTATCAGCACTTTAGGGCAAAAATAGCCAAATTAATATATAGATATATAAATATAATTGAATTGCTTTGGCTTTTGGCTACCAAAAATGAGATAAAAGTTTTTTTGTCTCTGCTCTGTCTAAATGTAGAATCCGATCAGCCGCTGGTCGAGTGATCGTGACGTCATTTGTGCACACTAACAACTTGACAAAGTTACGAAAAATATTTCCATATGTATTTGTTTATATATCATAAGAGAAAAACCATGAACTGTGCACTTAAATCTTGTTAAAATTTAGCCTCGTTTGATATTTATTGACTTGGTAATTTGAATGTGTAAATTAATTTTAAATTTTAAAGAATTTGTATCTATTATGAAAAACCCAAAGCTAACAAATAATCAGTAGAAATTTTTTTTTTATCTTACAAGTTTAAAGTATTTAATTTTCTTTCAGTGTAGTACTGATACATTTATTTTTGCTTTTATTTAGCTGGTAACAGGGACACGCTTAGCAACGATTTGTTTGACTGGCATATATATATTATATACCTGACTATATACACTCACACATACACACACACACCCACAAATATATATATATATTTATCTATATATTAAAACACTTACAAAGCTGCGCACATGAATAAAAATACGTCTTCAAAGTTTTTGACTAAATTCTGTTTACGCAAAATACTTTTAAAAGTATGTAAATGTGCTGCAGCCTAATGAGCCCGACTCGCATATACCCTGTATGTAAGTCAGCTGCACTTCTCATTCTCTAAGCAAGCTTTTTTTTCTAAAAACTAAAATATAGGCAGAAATACAAACATATTCTTAGAAAAAAATTTAAAATTTAATTAGACGTAAAATATAGTCAAATTTATTGTTAATTATTTAAATCTTAGTTGAGGCTTTCTAAATTATTTTTAAACTGGCTCTTTACCCAATGATAAAAACAAACAATTTTTAGCTTTAGGTGTAATAAATAATTTGACAGGGCATTAAAAGAAATACAAATTGAAATCACTAATAAAAATAAATTCTTATGCTTTTTGTTAATGGGGTTATTTTTCTTGCTATCGAATGGAAAATCTGTAAAAAATATATATGTGACTTGGATTTTAATGTGTTTGTGTAAAAAGAGCAATAATCGAGTTTGATTTTATTAGCATGCGTGGGCGTGTGGAATGATAAATACTATATTTAATCAACATATGGCAAACATATTTTGTTGTTTTCTGTAGCTGTAATAGAATTTATTTGTATGCCATAGAAGTCCACTGCGAGCTTCCCCTTTGCCTTTGTTTGTGCATACAGGGTATATTAAAGCTAGCAAGCAAACAAACAACTTACTGTCATATATATGTATACTTATTATTATTTTTTCTTTTTGCAAAACATTTCGCAGGAATTCAATTCAACGTCACGTTCGCATCGCGTTTTGTGCGCCTTTTATTTATTTATTTTTTTCTTTTTTCGTTTACGTGCCCTCGACTTTTTACTGTTGCGGTATTAAGAGTTGTTTTTATTTGTTTTTTTTTTTATCATATGTGACGAGTACCCATCGATATGCCTGATTTATGCACATTTAATGCATTATCAACAGTATTTAAACTTAACTTGACAAGCCTCGAAAAGTCAAATTACATGACGTGGGCGTGTTTTTCACAAAGCCGGCAAATATTTTGACTTTGTTCTTTATTTTTGTTTTTATGTTTTTTTTGTGTCGCCGGATTGTCTGGTTTTTGTGTCCTTCAGGCTTTGTTTTTGATTGACACCCAGCTCAAATACATTTAATATTTATTAAATTGTTTAGCATGTGTTGTCGAAAAAATTGGTTTGTTTTGCAACAAAATCTGAACTTGAAATCGAATGGAAAATTAAATTTGTAAATCAAATAAAATAGAATTTAAGCTGGTGAACGAAGTGGAAATGCTCTATAAAAAAAAACATTCATGCTAAAAGAAGACTTTACCAAAAGTTCAATTTATTTAAAATAGAAAAGCAATTCAGACAAATTATTTTAATGTATTTTATTATTCCATTTAGCTTTCTTTCTTTAAGGTAAATAATAATAAAATTTTGCTTGCAATTTCAAGTGCAAAATTTGTTATTATAAAACACTCTTAGCCCAAAACGAGAGTAGACAAAAAGTTTTGCAAATATTGCAAACATGTCTGGGCTACAATTTTAATGTGTTTTTGTGAGCAGTTTTTTTTTTTGCAGTTATTTTTTGCAGCTTTTGCAGTTATTGCAACTCGTTTGGTTTTATTTTCTCTGCTTTTGCCGTTTTATGACTTTTTATGCAATATTTGAACGGCGTCGGGAGAATTGCGAATGCATAAAATTATTGTTAAAATGGGAATCGTCGCATGCATTTTAAAGAGCAGTCGATGGTTTATTGAACCTTCGGTAAATGTTTAAAGGCCATTTTGCATTTTTCAGTTAGTTAGTTACAACTTGAAGATTGTTTACAGTCTGTTTCCTTAGCCCTGTATTTGATTTCTTTAGTGCGCAAATTGAAAGCAACCTGTTCATAATTAGCTGTGCATTTGTTTACAAACACATTTTTGCTATTGTTTATTATTAACGCCAATTTGCAATTATGACACAAATATATCGACAAGAAACAAATTATATAAACTGAAGCGCATTCGTATACAATATTTTATCCGGCCAGTGTATTAAAATTACTATAATTAAATTTAATAAGAGACGTTAACATACGCTCAGCTATAACTGTAGATTTTCATCAAGTTTTTTTAATGCCAGTTTGCGCACTTTAATAATCCCTAATAGTATTTTTTTTTATTAGTTGTGCAATTTGTGACTGCGTTTTTTATGAGTTGTATTGACTGGGAAACAACTTGGCTCAAACCGGTAGAATCAGAATCAGCTGCTAATGATTTTGAGACGCTATTAACTGAAGCATTGAATCGATTCAAGTTTAAACTTTTTTATTGCCAACTGCCAATCACTTTATATACTTAGATGAATGGCTAAAACCCGAAAATAACCGGTAACTGAATTGTCAACAGCATGCGAATTTGTTGCCATGTCAATTGATAAGCTGATAACTCGTTAATTCTATAGTTAACTATTTAACTATGTTTTCTTATTTACAATTTATTGAGGAAGATAAACAAATTTATCTCTACTCGACTTCCAGGTTAATTCATTACGAGTAAAAGTTGTTTAGTCGACGTGTAAATAAAATACTTTGGACAATCCTTGGAGTGCTTTAAAAAGAAACTTTCGAGCAAAACTGTTTACCAGACGTTACGCTCCTTTAGCCAGGACATGGTCAGGGTCAAGTGTGGCGAGTCAACATTTTCAACTTTTCCGGCGCCTAAGACAGAAAAAAAAGCAGCAGATAGAAAATTCCTGGCCGGGCCAACAAGAAACAAGACGGCTGACGCGTCAGTTTGTGTTTCTGGCTTTTGGCTCTTAGCTCTTGGCACGCGCGAGAAATTTCATTTAATTTGAGATGAGATGGGATGGGATGAAAAAAGAATAAATGAAATACAAAATAAAAGCACTCTATATGATAATGCATTTATGTGCGGCTCATTTGCATGCGAATCGGAAGAGATTCTACAGTTTTAACCTAAGGGAATATTAGTTGCCCAACCAGCCCAAGTTAAGATATGAGATTGGAATTGAATTGCGGTGGGGGCTGAGCTGAACGTATCGGAAGACAGTTTCAAGGGCGCATCAATTAGGGTTAAATGGAATTCGAAATGGAAAGCCGACCGTTTCAGGTTAAAGTCAGAGCCGGTACGGAAACTTTTCCACTTTCAATGGGGCAGCTAAGCTTGGCCTAAACACTGCAATTAGCCAAAGCGGGCAGTGGGGCAATAAAGCAAGGCATGCATAACAACAGCTGGCTTATTACGTAAGATGGAGCACAAAAACAAAGGTAACAAAAACAAGAAACAAAACAATGCAAAAACAAAAGAATGAATATATAAACAAAAGCCAAAGCCAATTGCACAACTGCAGCAACAAATAAAGCAAAAAGTCAACAACAAATAGTAATCAAATCAAATGAAAGCACAGAAATATATGAAATTGAAATCAATTTAAACAGGCAACAGGCATAAAGAAAAAATAAATAATAAAAAAATAATAAAAAAATATAAAAAAAAATGTAAAAAAGCTGGGCCTTTAGCTACTTGACTCCGCCGGGGAATCTACATACGGTGCGGCTTTTGTTCAGCACGGATGCATCGCTGACGGAGGCCGTCAGAATCGTGTCCCGATGAAATGGCACCGTAAACATTTTGTTGTTGTTGTTGTTGTTGTTGTCTTCTCGCTGTTGTTGTTGTTGTTTTTTATAAGTGTTGTTTTTCTCGCTGTTACGAAACTTACTGTTGCCGCTGCAAAAGCCGCGGGGCGCCGTTGCGATTTATCTTTTTCTTTCTATCACAAATAATTTGATTGTTAATTTTATTTGTTTGTCGCTTACAAAAATTGCATTGTTTGTAAATATCACAAGTTTGTTGTGTTTGCCATTTTGTTGCTGTTTTTTTTATATGTGAAATAAAACTTTGTGGTTTCTATATAAAAATGAATTGCACAAAATTATTAATAAAATGTAATCAAATTTTTGCAAAACTTGACATTTATGAGGCTTTAGAAAATTATTGTTACTTCTTGATTGTTTTATTTATTACATTTTAATTTTACTAATATTTTACTTTTATTGCAGCTGATTAATATTTATTATTTATATTTGCATGTGTTAACGTTGTGTATATTTTTATATTGCTCTCTCTTTTTTATTGTGCTATAAATATTTGTTTATTTATATATTTTTAAATATACTATTTATATGTTTTTTTTTTGTTATTATATTTATTTTATGTATTTTCTTAATGCTGTAACATATTTACACTTATCCATTATATATAAATTTTTCATCGAGTTAATTTTTATTTTATATACTTATTGGTTTATATATATTTTCCGGTATAGACTTTAATTTAACACTGATTTTTTTATGGTTATTTGTGTTTTATTCATTGATTTTTTTATAGCATTTATTTTCGAAATGATTTTGCATTTTCCAATATCGAAAACCATATTTAAAAACTTGTTTTTTTCATATCATTTTATTTCCTATATTTTGGTATAGTTCAAATGTGTATATGTAAACATAAAACTATTCGGTTCTTAGCTTTGTATCCAAACAATATATATATAGAGCAGGCAATAAATAAATAATAAAAAAAAAAACAAATGACTTTTGCGATCGCATTTGGAGGGCGAATTTGGTTCCTTAGAAAAAATAAGGGCGCCTGCACAAGAGGCTAAAAACAAAAGTTGTGTTACTTTATATACTATAAGTAAATAAATAAAGCTGCGGTTGAGTTTATGCGATAAACAGGCCTTATTATTGAATACGTATTTAGTTATTCCCAAGGGTTGCATTCATACTTGTGACAAATGCAAACGAACTCAAAGTATATCTAATCGATATGTGAACAACAAGTATCGGAATATATATATATAGTGTATATATGTATATAAGTAAAGAGAGAGATGCCTTTGCTAATTGTCGCGTTAATTGCCTTGTCGGTTAAATCGTTTGCTTGATTTGAGAATCGAGCTGTTTGCCCTGCCCATTGACAGGCAAAACATTTTTAAGTATTTGGGACAATGCAAATACAATCGAGTGCTTTTAGTGCTTTATGTAAGAGTTGTTTATCCTAAGCAAAATCGACATCAACAACAATGTGCATTATATGGTAGTACAAACAAATTTACACAGTTAGTAAATAACACATTTCCTTTTAAAGAGTAATCCCAGAGCAATTATTTTAATAAAATGTTATTTTCTTTTCTTTTTTTCAAAGTTTTTATGCGCCCATCAATTGATTTGTGTTGACTTTGAAGGCATTTCAATTAGCCGAATAATGAAAAACGCTTCAAGATAAAATAAAAGAATGCCCAACTGACGCAACGAGAACATATATAAGTATATATATATATGTGTATATACATGTCTTATATGTAAATTTATATATATTTATATATATGCATATGGAAATTGGGTCTTTGTTATGGTTTTTTTTTTGGCTGGCGCGTTTTAGTTAATGATTTATTTATATACTTTTTATGTATTTTTGTTGTTGTTTTTGCTGCTTTTTGTTAATCACTTTGCACAATAAACCAGTTTAATTTTGCCGGTGCTTTTTTAATAATTGTTGATATTATAAAAACTTTGTGTTCTCTTCATATTTATTACTTTTTATTAACGGGTTGTTTTTATCGTTGTTGTTGTTGTTGTTGTTTAATATTTGTTGGTAGCTGTCGCTGCTTTCAGCTAAGCGCGCACGCGATTCAATTGCCGCCAGACAACTGACAAGCGACAACGGATCCCATCCGCTGGTCTCCCAAGCACGAGAGAATCGCCGACAGAGAACAACAACAACAAACAACAAACAACAACAACAACAAACAACAACAACAGCTGAGACGACAACAACTGCGAAGCAACCTGCGCATGCGAAATCGAAAACAGTTGACGAGTTTCTCAATGAATGCGCAGTGAAAACGTTGAGCGAGAGTGTGAGAAAGAGAGCAGACAGCAGAGAGCGGCAGACAAAGAGAGAGAGAGAGTGTGTATGCATGTGTCGAAGTTGGAGGGGGCAACGCTGCGTATGTGTGATCTGTGCGAATCGTAAAGGGAAAGAAAACAAAGGCCGAAAGAAATTTGACGTTCGCATTGGAAAATACCTTTTACATAAAGTTACGCGAAAGAAATGTGAGAATTTCAGAGCTTTGTGTTCTTTGTGTGTCAGAAATATATTATGTATATTTTATCTATAATTTTTACGAAAATGATAATGCAATAATTCCACTTTATAGTATAGTTAATAATAATAATAATATATTTAATTTAAAATATAATAATATTATATTTATTTATATATTTATTTAATATATTTAAAATATAATAATAAAGTATAAACAACCAAGTAAGGTTTAAGCCTTGCCAAAATGTTGCTTTTAAACTCAAAGAAACTAAATAAACAGGCAGATAAAAAACTAATATAGACCTCTAGATAGCTGCATAGTTGAGAAATGCTTCATCAATATTGGCTGGACAAACAAAGCAAAAAACAGCAGACAAGTCTAAAAAAAAAAGTTTAAATACACATGCACTATCAATATCGAGAGGCAGAGGAAAACTAAGCAGGAAAACTCAACGGAGTCAACGATAAAGTGCCTTTTCCTGCAAAAAAGTGCGACAAATTCAATTTGTTGCCTTTGCTTTGAAGTTGAATAAGAATACGTTGCCAGCTACAAAGCAAACAAAACTAAAAGCCAATTATCAATGGGCCGAAAGGGGTACAAAAATGCACATACAAGGCTCTAATACTCGATATCAATTTCTAAAGTTTGTGCTAGTGTGTGTGTGTGAGTGTGAGTGTATGTGTGTGGCTAGGAAACGAGCAGCAGGCCAAGGCCAACAATGCCGTGCAGAACTCGAGCATATGCTAATGTCGGGCATGGCAAAGGGCCCAAAAAGTTCAGTTCGTAGCATCCATTCAAGCACAAAACAGGTCAAAGTTCCTCCCAGCGGGGGGCGGGGGGCGTGGCAGTCGCACACAGCCTGTTTTTGATTGCATTATGTTTGCACTTTGCACAATTTCTGCTTTTGAAGGAGGAAGGAAAAAAGCGAACAGCGCTAAAAAAAGCAAAATCAATTAAAGCCTTAAATCAAAATAAAAATATCACATTAATAATTGCTGTATTCAATAATTATTGATCGATCAAATAAAAGAGCTTTCCAACAAATATTAAATGAAACAAAAATACACACACAATTTATTTACTTTTCGGGCTCGTGTTTTTACATTTAAATTTGTTTAAGAATTTCCATTTAATTAATAAGTTAATTAACTTTTGCCACTTTTAAAGGCCTTTGTTTAACGTAAATAAAATAAATAATTATTGTCAACACTCTGCGTTGTGGCCAACACTCGATTCGATTATGTTGGCCAACACGGCAGCAGCAGAGGCTGCCACTGGGCCTCTTAAAGCCCATTAAAAGCCAGGCGAGCGTTGCGAATGACAACAATGATGTCTCGACTATCGCAACGGAAACGACAGTTGCCTGATGTTTGAAGCAGTTGCTGCTGTTGCTGCTGTTGCTGCTGCTGCTGTCTGCCACTTGGCAGGACAATAAAAGTGTAGTTTAAACAGCAATGATAGCCTGGCCATGCAAATGGCAGCTGAGCGTCATGCGTCATTTGCCGCACAAGAAAGCGACAACATTGAAAGGACGCTCGCCGCAGGACACGCAATCAACGTGAATTGCCTGTCGCCTGTTGCCTGTTGCCAGGCATTCCAGCTGAGCGATTCTCGGCGCTCAAAGTACGCTTATTAGGCACAACATCGCAATATTGGCAACAACGCGACGTATGCGTAATGCGATGTTACGCATACGCCGCGTTGTGCAGCGCGTTTAGCACACCGCTTAACAGGTGAGTCGCGCATTTTAAATATTTATGAGCTTATGACCGCAAAGACCACAGCTGCCAACTAAAAGCCAGCTCCACTTATCTCTGCCCTGCAATTATGTACATTTTTGCCAGCTTTTCGCGCGCTCGCTTTTTCTAATGGCTTCCCTTTTATTTTTATTATTCTCAATTTTTTCGCCGCTCTGTCTAATGACGCCCATTAGCCAGAACGGACCCGGCTACCCAGCTGGAGCTGCACACGGCCAATTATTTTTCGGGCACCTCTGCAAATTTTAAGTGGCCCTCTGCAAATTTGCGCTTAATTTAACTCAAAGCTTAAAACAACGTTGCTTAAATTGCCAATTTTGTGGATTAAATCATAAGGACTTTTTAAAAATGAACAAATTCTTAGGTGTTCCTCATAAGCTCATAAGTTTGTGTGATTTGCGAGAATGTGAGAGTTGCAAAGAAAAGTTTGTAATGTTTTTAGCTTTACTCTTCTAGCTATTAGCTATTTTTAAAGTTTTTCTTTTCAATTTAAAGCCACATAAATATATATAGCATACTTTATTGAGCAGCTTAAATGCTTTAAATTTTAAGACGGTTTTTATGCATGTATATTTAAAAAAATTATAGTACAAGTAATATAAAAATACTTAAAACATGTGGTATTAAATTTTTAATTGCAAACAAGCATAAGTTAATTACAATTTAATTGTAATAAATTTTTAACTTTAATATTTCTGTCAGCTGCTAATTGCAGTAGTTTTATTGACCTGTATTTTATTTGCTATTAACTTTAAATGCAGTTTTAAAGCATTATTAAAAATATCTATATAAGAATTATAACTGCCATAATCTTTTTTTGGGTTCTAGGCCTTTGTTTAAAGCTTGCAAATAAGGACTGCACATTGCAAATTAATTAAGCAATTGAAATATTTATATATCCATATATTATATATAAGCTTTGTGCCCCGAATTTATTTTATTTATTTTTCAAATAAAATGTTCATTTTTAAACAAATTCAGTTAAAGGTAATTTAAGACATTTTTTGCTTTTTTATGTACAGCTAAACAAAGTGCAGCTCTAATCTTTATGCACTATTAGCTACACAATATAAAAGCTCTGCTTAAATGTGAATTTTTTAATTTAAAATAAATATTTTACAAGATTGCATTCATTGAACAGAAAATTTACACAAAGCTGACCCACTTGCAACAAATTTAAAGGTGAAATCAAAGACCATTAAACAAAACAATAAAATAGCACACACACAAACACATACAAAACTTCAACTTTTAGCAATGTGAAGTGCTTCCTCTTTTAATATCACACACACACACACACACACATAGAAACCAGGGCAGCTGGCAAATTAAGCTGCGGGGGCGTGGCAAACTGACGTTGCCCAAAATGACTTTTGACATGCAATCAGCAACAGCAAAAAGAAACAACTTTTATAGCAACAATCAAACACACAGCAAAAACGTGAGCGAATTGCAATTTAAGCTGGGCAACAAAAAAAAACGTAGCAGAAAAACAATTTTAAATTGCAAATAACGCTTTTTAAAACACATCACGAGCTTCTAAGGGTACACAAAGAGAAAATATGGTATATATATACATTTAACTAATCAATCTTAAATATTGATAAAACAAGCACGAAATTGTTTTTTATGTTGCTGCACAAAATATAAATAAATAATATTTAAACCTTAGTTAAATACTCATAATAATTTTCTTTGCAAAGTGCATTAATTTAAATTTATGTTTTGCTATATATTTTGTTGCATGTGCGTCCACTTAATAATCCTCTGAAAGTGGGCGTGGCACTCAGTGGAAAACTATTTCTTTTTCTATTTGTTTTTGTGCTTCTGTCTGTTTATACAAAATTAATATTTTGCGTGTGGTCAAAAGCGACATTTGAAGTTGTTGTTGTTGTTTTTTCTCCTTCCTCTGGAGGTCAATCGAGAACAAAGCCGAGTGCCAACAAGGGGGCAGGGGAAGGGGCGTGTCCACGTCCCAGTTTTAGTTATTTTCGAGCGGTTTTAATTAGGAACACAAACGGAAGTTGTTTTGTGACGTGCGCGGCGCCAATCCTCAAAACATGGCAAATGAATTGGGCGTTCAACATTTCGTTGTTTGAACGATTCTTGTGGTCTTATGCGAGGGTATATTGGCGCCAGGTTGACACACTTTGCGGTTAATATGTGAGCCAGATGGGCTAATAATCCACTAAACACATAAGTACAGTTTTGTGTTAACAGATTGCTGGATAAACCTTTTTAGATCAGGCCAAAAGAATCATTAAAGAGACGACAGCAAATATAAAAAGTGCAACTTTCTATTGCATACTTTTGAGGGTAACATTTTGGACCACAAAAGCTCCAAATACTTAGTCTCAATTTAAGCTAATATAACTTAACTTATTAACTTATTGATTAACCAAGACTAAAAAGTTCATCTAGAAAAAAACAGGTGTAGAATTCTTGTCTGGAAGCTTAGAAGACTTTTCTGAACAATAGAAAACAATAAAATAAAAAATTTAATTTATTTTTAACTAAAAGCTATTGCTTATATTTTATATAATATTTTCTATTAGCCTTTATTTTTTATATTTATATATTATATTTTATATTTTTATATTTCATAGTCTAAGAATATATTAAATGCTTTAGCCTTCAATTGCTTTGCATTAACTCTATACCCAAAACAAATTAAAATCATTCCGTCTTTTACTAATACACTTTTTAATGGATTTAGTTTAATTATAGTATATTCATGTTCACTTGCATTTAGGTTCGCCCATATTTATTTCCGACTAAAAGTTCTTCTACAATGAAACGGAAAACGTTTTGAAAGCTTTTCTCATAAATCGGTAGATGCTTTTAAACTCTTTTGCAATTCACTCAACTAGTTTATAAAACAAAAAAGCATTGTGCGAACTTTTCTAAGCATTTTCATGTCAATGCATTTCAAAAGGCAAACATAAAATTGTACGAGCAAGGACCAAAGGATGCCAAACAAAGGGCAGCCACAAAATTGACGAGAATTAAAGGCACAAAATTGTAACTCACCTCCTCGACAGTGTCGCATTCGAATAGATAAATGTGCAGCAGCGGGTCCTTGGGATCCTTCAGCAAATAGACCAGCCCGGTGATGGGGCCTTGGAATTCCATAAAGTTTTGCGGCTGCTCCGCATCAGCCGCCTGCTGCTGCTGCTGCTGCTGTTGCTGCAACTGCTGCTGCTGCAGCTGATAAGCGGCCGCGGCGCTGGACGAGAGCGAGCCGTAGGATGTGGATGTGGTTAGGGTTTGTCGCGACCCATTTGCGGTCAGTGAGCCAGCAGCGGCAACAGCTGTGGAAGAAGAAGAGCTGGTGGCAGCTGTTGCACAATTGGCAGCAGCTGACGGGGCAGCATTTGATTTGAGCTGCACGAAACCGTTGCCAACTGTCTTCGCCTGCGGCTTGTGGATGATGCGGCACATGCCCACGATATGATTGAGCGGATGGTTAAATTGCAGCTCAAAGTCCGAGTTGTACGACTCCAGAATGCCGTGCTCGATGCCAACCGACAGCTGCAAGGCACAAGATATTGACAAACATTAGCATTAGCTGGGCAAATTGCTCACAAATATAAATATAATAAATAGAACAAACAGATTGTTGGTTGCCTTTTTCATTTTTTTTTTTTTTGTTCTATTTGCTGCTGCATCTGTTATTATATTTTGTATTTGTCCAGACAGGCAGAAAGAGCAGTCATTAGAACAAATTGAGAAGAGCTAGACTATGAGATACTGTGTAAAAGTAAAGTCGAGGCAAGTAATTCTATGTTAATAAATGTAATAAAATAAAAAAAATGGTTATAAAAAGAAATATAAGAAATTAAAGACAAGCAAATATTTAAATGTGATTAAAAACAAATGACAAGCAACAAAAAAGATTTCGTCTAGAAAAAAAGATACGCTTTAAGCCTTGTTTACGTGGTATAACAATCAGGCAGACATCCAGACAGACACTAACAGTAACTGGTTGTAATCCCCATTCCCATTCGCTGGCTGCATTCAACGTTTCCACTAGACGAAGCAGATTAACAGTATTAAATTCTTTTAATCAGTTTACTTGCATGCACAAGTACAAAAGAGCTACGCTTAGAGAGAGACAGAGACAAAGCGAGAGAACACGGGGGGAGGAGAGGGAGATAGATAGGCAAGCGCTCGCTGACGGCAGCTTGACAACATCGCAAACATGGCGGCTGCTCCATTTCCGGTGTCCTCATCACCGTCAACATGTGCCGCCATTCTCAATGCTTGTTTTTTGTTCTTGGCCCCGCTTTTATTTTTTATTCTCCGCACACTTTTTTATTATATGGGGTAGTTTGAGGTGTGTGTTGACTGGGTGTGCCAATGTTGTGGCTGGAACTGGGGATCTGCCAGAAAGCAGGTCGACCCCTTTTGGGGCGTCGCTTACAATTTTGCCCATGGTTTTTGTTTTTCATATAAAATAAAAGGGAAGCAAATGAAATTTATGTTCAGTTAGTTAGGCAGACGCTAGTTTAGTGTGTGTGTGTGTGTGTTTGTGTGTGTGTGTGTGTGTTCCAGGAAAAGGTAAACACGACAGTTGAAGATAGGAAATATTCGCAGGTGGTTGCGCACAGGTAACGGTAAAGTTCAACTAGTGTTATCGATTGAAAATTCTTAAATATTGTTAGAATGAAAACTCGAAAACTGGTAAAGAATATTATTTAGATTGCTCTTTAAAAATACTTTATGTATAAACTTATTAAGTAACTTAATTCTACATGATATTAATCTGTTATTTCATTGAATATAAGTTATACTTTTTATTCTAAAATAAATCTTGCCTAAGTTAGGTTTATTGAAAAATATCATACGAATTATTTGGATTTTTTAACTTTTTGTATTTTTAACAAGACTTTAAATCTTCACATTTAAATACAAAATTAAATCCTTAAAAAATCCCTTAAAGTAATAATGTATTTTAAAAATATATTTGTGCCTATTTAAATATTAAATAGAATAAATTGCATTATTTGCTTAAACAAACAACTTCGTGATCTGCCTATAAATATTGTAGTTCCCCCAATAAGCAAACATGTAACTGACAAAAATAGAAATAAATTTTTATTTATTATACAACAAATCAGTTCAAGCTTGTCGGCAATGTAAACAAAAGCAATTTATAAATAGTACAACTAAAACTTATATTTATTATATATAGACCAATTTCTCTATAAGTTTATTGGAAAGCCCATCAATTAGGAACATAAACAATTCATATATATATATATATATATATATACACATATCCACATTTAGAAATGAAACTTTCATTTCACTAATTGACGCACAACCAACGAACGAAAAACAAGCTTAAACAAGGTTGTTAATGCCAAAGGAGCCAGGCAAGGATGTTGGGGTCGAAAGGATATTAATGGGCAGGCAACGTGGAAAATGAAAAGTTCTAGCGAAAATTAAATTAAAATCCGTATAGTGCCGCCCCGTGCTGTTTAGTTAGCAACGGGGGCGTTAGCTCGAGAACAGCTTAAAGGCGTAGGAAAAGCTGAAAACTGAAAGGGGAAAACTTCGCCAGCTTCAAAGAAAAAAACTTTGCAATTAATAACATTTTAGGTGAGGAAAATCGCGCGGGGCGACGCCTAATGAGGCTACCTGGCAGCACGGTAATCACTGGGGATATGGCCGGGCTTAAGTTCGACTCACCTTTGCCATTCGAAATTAATTTTTTTTAATGGCAAAGCGCCAGGCAACCTTTTTTTTTTATTTTATTTATTTTTTTTTTTGATAGCATTTGCCGTCCGCCCGCCCGTTTGGCGGGTTTCAATTAATTTGCGATTGCCACTTGATGCAGTCAATTCATTCTTTGTGTGAGAATCGCAGAGAGCGGCGCGACGTAGTTGCCAGGTGAATGAATTGAGTGCCAAGCACGGCAAATGGCAAATGGCCGTCGATTGATTTAACTGCCGTTCCGCTGCGCCTTTGACATTGACACAGAGCAAATCCAATTATGCGTCGACCGAATCACAAATCGTTCAACTTCTGTTTGTAATGCAATCAGCGAACAAAGCGATTTGGGATTTTCCATTATGCTATTGGCGATTGAACGCGTTAGATTGAAAATTGGATGGCAAGATTAGCATGAGCTAAAAATTAAATTGCATTGATTGCAAAAAAAAACGTTTTTTAAACGAGGCATTTAATTTATTTTGAAATTGACGAGGATTTTATATTGTATCGAGCTCCTGTGGAGGAACACTCTATTTAAATTCATTGTATCAAATTAAACAACCAACAAATATCTAAAGTCACTTAAGCCAAAGATTGACAATTAGCTCCGTAATGCGCCGTTATGTCAGCCGATAATTACAGTAATCTCAGATTGGTGCTTTTGCTTTATATATGCCGTTTAATTTATAACAACTGCAGAAGCAGGCTCTGACCTTTCTGGTCCCATTTAGCAAAAGTCCAACGCGTTATTGAGACTTTAACAGTGGCCGAGGGAGCGCCAGCTGAAGCAGTTAATGTAAATTATATGGCTAAAATGCTGCCGACAACAACAAACAGCAGCAGCAGTAAAAATAACAGCAATGTAATGAGCAATTGTAGGCAATTTATTGTGCAACAACAACAAAACACAATTCATGCATAACAACAAACCCAACAACAACGGCCAACGTCAGCTGGCACATGAAAACGTAATGTGGAAACAGTTCAAATGTATAAATCAGTGAACAATAACACGCGATGTTGAAGGCACGACGCGTCGTGATTCTAATTAGAGATGTGCGCGTGACCCAGTCGTGAATTTAAATAAAATGATTAGCTTAAATTTAAAATAACTTTAACAAATAGAAATTACACAGGGATAAGAGATATCGCAATCATAACCCAATAATCCAACTGGAATCTCATCAGATTCTTACTCGAAAGAAGATGAAAACCAGCTTAGAAAGCTTAAGTATGCTTAAATTAAAATTTAAAAAAAATATATATAATAATAATAACAATTATACTATATTTAGTTTTCTGTCCACTTTAAATAATATAGTCTTTAAATAATACACCATTTAAATTAAATAAAAATTTCCTTCTTCTTTATAATTAATTATAAATTTAGAAGTGCGTGCTTTTATAATTTATATATTTAATTACGTTGTTGTTTCTAATCTGTATCCATCTAAATTAAATAAAAATATCCTGCTATTTATAATTAATTTAATTTCAATAAATTTGGAAATGCGTGCTTTAATAAGTTATTTATTTAATCACGTTTTTTTTTCCAATCTTTATCCATTTAATTTTCTGTCGACTTTAGAAAGAATTGACTTTAAATATTATACCATTTAAATTAATTAAAAATATACTTTTCTTTTATATTTAATTAAATTTTTATAAATTTAGAAATGCGTGCTTTAATAATATGTATTTTCAATCACATTGTTGTTTTTAATCTGTATCCATTTAATTTTCTGTAGAATAATCCCATTTTTTTATAATTAATTAAATGCTTTTATAATTTATATATTTAATCACGTTGTTGTTTATAATCTGTATCCTGCTTTTTATAATTTATAAAGTTTTTGTAAATTTATATATTTAATCACGTTGTTGTCTCTAGATTTAAATTGTAATGAATTTGTCAACTAACTGCAACGAGAATAACAACAATGTAAATCTAATGGACAATATCAGTGGGGCGGGTTTCACGTGGCGCTAACTGCATTTCAATGTATGTGTCTGTGTGTGTGTGTGTGTGTGTGTGTGTGTGTGTGTTTGTGTGTGTGGCAACAATAATGTGTTGCAGCAGAGAATACAAAGCATATAAAATAGACACGGGCCGAGGACCGAGCGGAGGGTGAGTCTATAACGCAACTTTTCTTTAATTTCCCCGTCAATTAGAGTTGCCACGAACAAAAGAATGAAAGAGAATACGGATAAGGAACAATACAAAAGCCGTTTAAAGGGGTCAAGATGTCAATTGTTGTTGGCAGTTGGAGGCAAACAAAAAAGTTAACTATAATTAGAACGTATACGCAGCGTGTGCCAATGCGACAAAAGTTGGAAACAAATAAAAATAAAGTAGTTTGTGAACAATTAATTGAGTCAAATGAAATGGGGAGTATAATGTTATTGTGTTTAAAAACTTTAAATATTTATTTTATCTGAATAAAACATAGTAAGTGTTCACAATCTGTGAATTGTTATCTATAAACTATAAGCTATAAATCCCCAACTACAAAGCCCACTTAAAGAACTTTGCACATGGTTCAAAGCGTGCTTTTCCATGCAGCACAGCTCCGACAAGCTGAACCATGTCAAGTGAGTCGCTAGACGAGTGCGACGTTCAACATATATATACACAATATATATATATAAATTTATACGATATATATATAAAGGATATACAGTCGGAAGGCGACCGCAGAGCTGTGCAAAATGCAAAATGCCAGCCAAATGGAATTGAGTGGGCGACATCATTTACGCCCGGCCAACAATCAAAACACACGCGGCGGCAAACGTAACGCATACGCCGCGTAAGCCAAGCCAGCAAAACGAGTCCTCCACTGGGAGAAGCGCTGACGAAAGCGAAGTGTGAAACCATTTACGACACGAGGAACGAGGGCGGCTCAAGTGACTCGAGTCGACCAGAAGCGGATTAGCAGCGGGTCTTGAGTGACTTCGCCCCGACCACCAACAGCAGCAGCAGAAGCAGCAGCAACGGGAAAAGCAAACGCCAAAAGAAAATATTTTGCAGGCAAACGAAACAAGCTGCCTATTGATTTTTTTTATACTTTGCAGCTCGCTCAAATCAACTTCCTGCCTGCCCTTGTGACGTCAATGGGAGCCACGCCACAAAGCTGCTGGGAAACGTGGGGCAGGATTAAGGGGCGGGAATGGGCATGTAGTTAGTACCTGACACATGGAGGTGTCTGTTAAAGAGTTTGCTTTCTTCAGATACTTAAAGATGTAGAGAAAATTACGAATTTTTATCAGCTCCATTTCACTTCTAAAATAATATAAAATTTTCAATCAAATTGTTTGTTTAAAGTAGAGTTCATTATTTAAAGAATATGCAGTCTTGGCATTATCAATTTCTTTGCACTAATTGCTTACCAATATGCAAGGTAAATATTTATAAAATTCCAGAGAGACACACACACACACACAGACACAGACAGACACACATCGAGTTTATTCTTTGTGGCAGAACTTTGTTTGCTTGGCCATTGAAGCGTCGCAAAAGTTGACATAAAACTTTGATGTTGGGGCGGACTAAAGGGGGGGCTGGGGGAGGAGTCGTTTGTGTGTAGGTGGGCGTGGCACGTTTCGCACTTCAGCGACGGCCAAAAGACAGCTTGTTATAATTTCCATGCGCTATTTAACATAATAAAGCAATAAGCTGCCACAGCATTTGTCACAGACACTGCAAATGAACACGACGAAGAGCTTGGGCAAACATTTCAGTTTATATATATTTTTTTCTCTCTCTCTCTCTCTCTTTAGACCAGCCTGTGGCTGCGTGTTTGCATTGCGTCAATTTACATAGAGGGGGGGGGCCCGAAAACACAACACATACAACACACATGAAAATAATAAACAAAAGTGCAGGCTTTAGTAAATATTTATACAAGAGAATATGCATCAAATTATAGTCTAGTCCGGGACTGTAGTGTCTGCTTTGCCAAGGGCACAACAATAAGGGAAAGCCACACCACATAGAGAAAAAGGGAAAGAGAAATAGAGAGAGTTTCATTTGTTTGCTATGCATGCATAATTTAAACGCAAAATATGCGAAAAAAAAACTGAGCAAAAATTTGCAAATTAAGCCAGAAAATTGTGATATGATCTACTTAGGATAGGGCACAATAAAAACCCCGAAGAATAAATTGGCAAAGTTTTCATTTTATATAAGGATGAGATGTAAAGTGAAAGATATATAAGTTTGAGAATTTAAAAAGTAAAGGAAAAAGTATAAAGATAAGTTTAGGCGAAAGAAAGAATTTCAATATTATTAAAACATATAAAATTAAATTGTTTTTTATATAAATTAGTTCACATTTAAAACATAACTCATAAAACTTTATTAACATATTACAAATTCTGTCAAAGTTTGTCTTTAGGGATTTGGCAAAGACATTCAGTTGGTTCGCTGTGTAAGTAAAACTTAAATATAAAGTCGACTAAACGATGCCCTGTAAGCTCTGGAAATATATATGCACATAATTTGAAATAAGCTTAACTATTTGCCTAGGCAATTAATTTATAATAAACACAAACTACTTACACAAGTATTCTTTACAAAGGGAAAGCCTTAGCAGTAATCATATTTTTCTCTCTCTTTTTCTAAGCCAACAAGTTCCCATAATTTCCCATTAAAGAGACCACAAAGAGACCGAGGATCAAGAAGTAAATATATGTATATATGTATATGAACTCCTGCCAGCAGCACTTTTAGCACTTTTCTCCTTTTTATAGAAATGTAATTTTAAGCAACTGAACGCCCACGCTTCACTTCCTATGCTGCTATTCAATGAGCATCAACAACAATTGCCGGGACACAGGTCGGGAGCGACCACAGGCACGTAAAAAGGATTCGTTTTAATGCGCCGAGAAGCCACCTGAGCTGAAATGGACAAGCAGGTAAATGGGGCGAGCGAGCTGGGATCCAATCCAAGGAGCAACGAAAAGTATTCCAAGACTTTTACATAACTTTCGCTCTGCAACTGGGGGGAATTTAATTATGCGTTAGCCGCAACCGACTTGGCAGCCCCCAACAAAACCCTGGAGCATCGTTTGCTAATACACAGAAACACAAATATAACCCACAAACACACACACACACACATCCGCACACTCACACACACACACACTCACACACACTCACACACACACATATGCGGTTGATGGGCGACTAATTGCAAGCTTTGCTAAAATTAATTTCAAGCTTCAAATAATATTAGCCATGGGACACCATTGAAGTTGGCGCGAGCGAGACGGCGGCAGCTGCCAAGGACAACGGACAATGGACAATGGACAACTTGTCGCTGCACGTGCTCAACGCGTCGTATGCGTAATACGCCAGCCAGGTAAAACCAGCATGTATATATATATATAGGCAACTGAGAGGCACACTGGAGATGGGCTTATAAAGTTAGAAGAATATATACTATACTAATCGAAAAAAGAGAAGTTAGTCAGCATAGAATTTAAAGCTGTGAAAAGTTGTTAATACAAAGTAAATTTTTTATTTAAATTATTATCTAAATATATATATATATTCTATTCTATTCTATATTTCATTTATGCCTATAAAAAAAAATAATCCTGATATATTCACATTATTCGTGAAGTGACCCTCGCAATATGTCCCAGATTATGCTTATTTCAGCAGTTTGTCAGTTTCGGGATGACGTTGTCGTCCTTTTAATTAGCCTAAAGTCTCGTACG
Organism: Drosophila lacertosa; assembly: GCA_004143845.1. Classification (NCBI taxonomy): domain Eukaryota; kingdom Metazoa; phylum Arthropoda; class Insecta; order Diptera; family Drosophilidae; genus Drosophila; species Drosophila lacertosa. The sequence continues at coordinate 34,507 of SCDZ01000374.1, forward strand.
GCTCTAACTGTGATTTGCGTTTTGGGGCTCACCTTTCCGTATTTTGGGTCTAATTTTAGGCAGCGCCTAATCAGTGTAATTATCGTTTATGGAGCGCAAAATTATTAATAAAATTTCATACGCCCTGTGCGCGCTTTGTGAGCTGCCTGGCGGGCTGTTTAATTGATTTATTGAGCCGTAATAATTGCAAATTGCTTTTAATTGTTTTGGGGTAAAGATAAAAGCGTGTTATGGCTATCGCCAACTGCAATTGGATTAACATGGCCATGCTTGAAACGCTGACGGGCTGACAACATGATTCACATTGATAGAAGGACCAACGAATAAATGACGATGACTACTGAGCGGCAAGTGTGGCATGTGGAATGGGGCATGTGGAATGGGGCATGTTATCGCTGATGATTTAATCAAGCGCCTGTGCTGGAATGCCCCAAGTCAGCTGCGTAGACAGAAGTCGCAACTAATGGCCAAAATGATGGAACAGCAAATAATTTATGAACATTTGGCTTAATTTATGCATCAGATAATACAAACGTTGTGGCAAAATATAATGAATTAAATGAACTATTTAATGGGAAAGGCAGAATGTTTATTATTACCTTTTTCAGGAATTGAGTTGTTCATATAAAATGAATTCTGCAAACATTTGCGTATGTGAAATGAATATTTAAGAAAAACTTTACCTCTACAAAAAACTGTTTTTTTTTTTCGTTTGTTTTTAATGTTTCAATTGAAGTTAATTAGTTAAATACAAACAATTTTTTTAAACAGTTGGAAAAACAATTTGTTAACGAAGGCTTACATACATAACAAGAACAAAGCTGATACATAATTTATTTTTATTTTTAATTATTTTATTCTCATAGGAATATTCCGACTTTCTGTTTTTTTGTATAAAAAATATTATTGATTTTTAAAATGTTAAGCTTTAAAAATAGTTGTGGTCAATCGAACAAAAGCTGAATGGAAAAGTTTTTATTAAAAGCCTCGTTTACTCATGTCATATATATATAAAAAAAACCTCCAAACAAAAGAATAAAATTAAACCAAGCCTAACAGTGGTTTTTCAGTAAAGAGTAGAATAATTCTTTGATATATGTTTAAGAAACTATTTAAAGCGCTACAAATAAATATAAGCAGCTGCACTTATTTTCAGACACAATAGAGAACTTTATGACTAAGAGTGCATTTATATAACTTGGGTAAAAGTTGCTTTTGTGCATAATTTCTAATGGTTTTGCGGCTAAGGGAGTTTACATTCTGATTAGATTGTGAAGAACAAAGAGAATATATTTAAATGATAAATAGTTGACAACGACTTACCTTTGTGTAGCTCTCTGTGGAACGGATATCGTTGATGGTCCATGGCAACATGGACGCCGAGTAGCGCGGATCGACGGACGCACTGCCTCGATATGTCAGCGAAACGAGTCGAGTTTTCATTTTCAGTTCTTGAATTTTTCCCTTTTCCTTTTCTTTTCGACTTCTCTGTATACTGCTTCGAGTATACTTTAAGTTTTCAATTTTGCTTTTGAAAATTAAATGCAATACAAGTTGAGTTCGCAGTGCAAATTACATTTTAGCATTTTTTGTGCAAATCACTTTACGCTCTTTGAGCTGATGTCCTTTTCTGGTTGTCGTTGTCGTTGTTGTTGTTTGCGGATTTTAATTGGTTTTTAATTGTTTTGGGTTGCTGCATGGAAGAAATGAATAAAACAATAGCAATATTAAACGGAAATCAATATGAAATTAACATGCGCTCCACTTTAGAGTCCTGCATGAGTCAGACGACATCGTCTAACGGCATTTGCTGGCCAGGACCAATGACCACCTGACTGCGCTACTTAGCGCTAGATATATGTACGTGCATAAATACATATATTTCCATACTTAGTTAGAATTAAGTGCGGCTCATCAGCAGCAAAGTTTACTATCAATATTGATTTTTTCTGCGCGCTCTCCTGCACTATGGAGCGTTTAGACGGGTTCTCTGGCAAATAATTCAGCTTAAGAAACTATAAATCCTTAATCCTTTACTTATTTGTTTGTCACAACTGCTTTTAAATTGCATTACAAATTTTATTTTACTTTATGTTTGTCATTCGTTGCTTCTATTTTTAGAAGTTAGTTAAGCAACGTTAAAGTTTGTGTCCAATTAAAAACTTTTCACAAATAAAGCACAACAAATATATATTCACACATTCACATCAACAAACTGGGTTCGAACCAGATGGTTTTAAAGCTTAATATGGATGCAAAATTAAAAGGAATTTGCTAAAAGATATTTTATGTTAAAATAACAATCAATTAAATAAGGAACCAAGATCCGAACACAATTGATATCATAAACCAGATATGGGAACGGTGGGACAATGGTTCTAACTTCGTGCAAATAATAATTTGTTTCGGCACTAAGAAAATCTTTTAAATATTCCTCAACTTAAATTTTCTACCACAGGAATGGTTTTTTTTAGATGAATTTTAAAAAAGGGTCGCCTTGCAAACATAAATAAATCGAGCGGATCCAAAAACTGCGCCTAGTCTAAGTTAGTAAATAATGGCACAAAAAGTAGTTGAGTCTTCCACGGTGCGGTGGGCACAGACTTTGTTTTACTTTATTGCCGCTTCGCATACGCCAAAAGCGGAGCAGTTGCTGCTTCTTCTTAGTTATATTTTTTTTTTCTTTTTGCACGCGACTGCCAGAAATAGGAATGTGTGAAGCAGAGGACGTGAGCCACCACCACAAGTGGCAGTGGCAGGGGCAGGGGCAGGGACAGAGACAGGGACAGGGGCAGGGGCCGGGCCAGAACGACACAGAGTCACCCCTAAAAAGACGTTGCTCGATGGCAATGTTGGAATTTACTTTTGCATAAACATTTACATTTAACTTTCCTATGGTTTCACAATGTTTTTCGCTTTTAAGTTTACTGCTACACACACACACACACAGAGACGTAGACGCATGCACACACATACACACAAGCACACACCTCGAACACAACACGTTTATTGGTATGCGTGGGATTTGCAACAAAAATAATAATTAGTCAAACTAACCGAATGTAGACGGAGACGCCAAAACGCTCTGAAATTACGTTGAACACTGAATCGGTAACGGTGCGACTGATGGCTCCAATGCTGCTCCTGCTTGAGCGATAACGGCACATTTCTCTACGAGCAAAAAGTCCTTCGTCCTGCGCATTGGACGCATGCGTTGTTATTTGATGACAATAAGCAATAAGCGGGCACAAATCAATTGAACGACGTTTTTATGTTTATTTATACGTTAGCTGTGACTCAACAGCTGCGTTAAAAGTCAGTTTTGTTTTTTAACTGTGCTGAACTTATCGCCCGCCAAACAACAACAAAAGATCCAAATAAACAAATTGATTCCATGCCGCAAAAAACCAAACAATGTGCGCCTATCGACCGACCGCCACAAATTATTCCGCTCACAAAACAGCTGACTGTAAGTGCCAAGCGCATGTATGCGCAAAAGCAGTGCTGCAAAGCGTGAGCACAGACACTTATCGATAGCTGGCGGTGTTATTAATTTGAATTAAATTTGATTTAAATGGGTTTCCATAGGAAAATTAAATTTTTAAGTTTTAAACACCATTACAGTTAAATATAATTATTGACAATGCGCGCAACTGTGCCGCATCATAAGCAAAACAATCGCTGCTGCCGCTCGGCTCGCTTCATCGTTGTCTTCTTCTTCTACTTCTTCGCCAGCTTTGACTCGGCGGCCAAGTTGTTGTAAGCCCAGTTTTAGCCGTTTAGTTTGTGCCGGAACGCGCTGCGCAACAGGTGTGTGACGACCTCTGCCGGCAAATCGTGTAAACTGCGTGTTTCGTTTGGTACGTTTTTCGGTGTGTTTTCTTCTTTGGGTGTGCGTGCAAAAGAAGAGACTTTCACTACGGTTCAAAGCCCACGGGCAGCAGCAGCGAAGCTGCTGCGAGCAGCGTCTAACTTTAATTAATGCGCTTCGCACGCGTTGTTGTTATTGCTTATTTCGAAGTTCGAAATTCGAGCTCACAAAGCTGCTGCTTATGGGCTTGATTTTTACAGCTCGCGTTTTCGCATTCGCATATGTTGTTTAATATTTCAACTTATATTTGTTTATTTCCCACCAACAAACACAATGCGACGCTGTCAGCTTTTTTGTGTGTGTGAGAAAAAGGGTTATAAAAAGATGTGGGACAACAACAGCGAAAAAGCGACTGTTGTCTCTGTCGGATTTGCTGTTTTAAGAAGAACCGTTAGTGCGCGAATGGAGTATTTAAAGTTAATTTAAATAATGAGGAATTCGCGCTCATAATTGATTTAAGTAGCGCAACAGACAACAACAACAACAGAGCCCGAGCATTTACATAATTTTCCACACACACACACACACATGGCAAGAAAATTCGCTGCGCTTTGGTTACCAGTTGCAACAGCAGCAACAAGTGGCATTTGTTGTTGTTCTCGTTGTTGTTGTCGTCGTTGCACTCACACACACAAAGATGCACGGCTCGTTGTGTACTTAAATGGCCAAGTTAGAATCCACATTCCACAAGAGAACAACACGAATGCATCAAGAAGGAAGTGGCCAAGCAACGGCAATCGAGCGCAACAACAACAACATTATCTATTAGTTTGCGAGCAAATTTCAAAATAATTGCACATTGAAGACAATTTAGCCCAAGCACGAAGCACACAGCGCTGTCCAACACTGCAAAATGATGTGCATTATTTGTAATTTGTACAAACTCTCACACAAACACACACGCACACAGCTATATATAGGGGAACAGGTAGGCAGGCCAGCGCAGTCTGCGTCGACTGCGACTGCGTGCAGTTTTTTTCATTCTTTACGTCCCACACACACACGCGATCCATTTGGATTTTATGTCAAGCTTCGTTGACACGGCTGTTGTTGTTGTTGTTGCTGTTGCTGTGCTGCTTCCTCTTCGTTTTCATGGCCCACACATATGTAAATACATATGCATTCATATATATATTTGTGTGTATACATATGTGTGCATGCTTATTGAACTAGTTGAATCTATAACCGCGGTGACCTTAATTATCATAACAATAGACAAAAACACGAAGATTTGCAGCAGCAGAAGAGTGTGTAGCAGAATGTGGCCCAAAAGCGAAATAGTCACAACATAATTAGAACGAGCGAAAGGCAACAAAAGAGCGCGCGGTCAAATGCTGCACAGTGGGTAAGCAGCAACAGAAAAAAAAAATGGGTGATAAAGCTAAAAGCCAAAAGTCATCTAAATGCAAATGCAGTGTGACCAAATCGGATTGATATTAGAAGCGGACAGTTAGAGATGGGCGCAGGCTCGACTAAAGTGAATGTTTATGATTGGTTGTTCGGAAAATAACATGTGTATATACATATGTATATATTTATGCATATTTGAAAAAGAATAGAAAGGCAAAAGCGCTCACGTGTTATTTAACCAAACACTTATGACATCTGTTGTTTAAGCCATAAAATTCTAAGTTCAAAATGGCAATGAATAAGGCAAACATAAAAATTAATAAATTCAAATAGCTGTGACGTTAACTTCAATATTTCTTTCACATAGAAAGCATCTCGCTTTATGCGCTAAAGATGGCGTCAAATGGAGCAATTCAATTGAAAAAAGCCTTATATTAATATTAATATTCTGCAAAAATTAAATAGCCCCAGAATATAAACAAACGTAAAAAGTTTTTGCATTTCTATTGTCACTAAAATAGCCTATGTTAATTTTCGTTTACCTTTAGATCCTCCAGCTTCGTGCGCCCACGGAACGCGACACAGTTAATCCCCTACATTTCTAAAGAATTCATAAGCACGCGCTAATAACATGCATGTGGAAACACAGACATGTTCACACGCACACAGACACAGGTCAGCCTCACCTCTGATCTTGCTACATTCCCAATTATAATGACAACCACTGTGCGACACGGCAGCGTAGCACAGTGGCGATTGTGCGTAAAAAACGATGCAAATATATAAATAAATAAAAAAAAATATGCAACCAATTTAACAAAATAAAAGCCTGTTCACAAGTTAAATATCTCTTGAGTATATCATATACAGCCCACTATATTTCTGATATTAAATTATCAATTTTCAATAAGCAATTAATTATCAAATATACAAATTCATGTGTCTGCTGAGCTTTCGAAGTACAGTTTAAAGGCTAAGCCAAAGAAAACTTTTTAAAGTCTCAGAAAACTATCTCAAAGCTATTTGCATTTTCCACAGTATAAATGAAGTGTTTGTCTTAACCGCAAGACATCTTCAAATAGTTGGGTTAATAGCTTCCAACAATGTAAGAGCAATAAAATGTTAGCAATATCTTCGCTGTTCTAGAATTTATGATTTATGGGAAACCCGTCAGATCTGCCCACTGTGCGTCGCGCGTCTCGAATTGCGACTTGCGACTTGCGACTTGCGACTTGTCGCTGGCATTGCGTGAGCCGCGTTAGCCGCTGTTAACCGTGGGGTGTCTCTTGGTCAGCGGCAGCACCTGCTGTAAATGTAACCGGCTCGCGTTGCGTCTTATTAGAAGCCGCAGTCATCGCCCCGCCCGAGCCCAAAACAGGAAAGCAAGAAAAAGACAAGATGAACAAAAAAAAAAAAAAAAAATAATATAAAAAATGTTTAAAAAAAAATAGCTAGAAAAAAAGAGCAGACTTAAAAACCGGTTGCTGTGAAAACGAAAGAAAAACTTTTGTTGTTGTTACTTTGTGTGTGCCTATTTCTTTTTTCATTCGTGACGTTTGGTTTTTCTTTTACACAGTTCCAGTTTCTGGATTCGATTTTTTGGCGAAATCAATGCGTAGAAAGTGAATTGCAGTTGATTTGACATTACGCCACGAGAAAAGTGAAAATCGCCAAAGGTGGCGAATTAAAACTGAACATTGCCAAAAACAAAAAAAAAAGCTGTGCCGGCCAACGTTTTAGCCTGGTCATCATCAACTGGCCGCAGCCGAACACGAAGCGGTTCGTGCGACCGCCGATGCGTCTGTTAATCCAAACGGCAACGGCAACGGGCGGCGCTGCTGCAGCTGCTCTGCAGTCCCACTCGCACTCGCAGTACAACTACAGTAGCATGCGTGAGGACGATATCGAGCTGGCCATCAAGGTGGTAAGTCATCCAACACATTAAACCAAACAACAATTTCCCCCACCCCCTCCTTCCTGCCACCACCAGCCACCAACCACAGGTGTCGCCATTAGAGTGATGAATGAGTCCAAGTCCAATCAGCCACAGCTAGAAAGATCATTGCGTACACTGGCAGAAAACCAAGTTCTAAAATCTGTTATTAATGGAAAGACTATGATTATCACCTATTTCTTAAATATATACATATATTGACTGCTAGCTATAATTAATTTGATTATAGATTGTTAGCTTACAAAAATAGAAAATAATTGCTTTAAAATCAGACTAAATTTAAGAGATAAACTTTTTCTATATTAAATAAAAAAAAAGAAGAATTTTATTTAAATGACAAAGCCTAATGCCAACTCAGGTATAAAATACATTCCATAGAAAAAGCAGAATTGGAATTCAAAATATCATTATTATTATTTTATTTTTATTTTTTATCGTTAATGAAGTAGAGAAGACAGCCAAGATTCATAGTATTTAGTATAAGTAACGGGATCGAAATTGTTTAATGTTGTTTTTCTTTAAAATATAATATAAAAAAATAATAAAAATAAGTTTGGCTTTACATAAAATAATGTTTAGTTTAGTTCTCAAATTAAGTATACGCCCCAACGTTTGTAATTGATTTGATAACGAGCACCTGATTTCTCTGAGTGCATTCGGTGCATGTCCGTCTGTCTGTGGCGCGGATAAGCGTTAAATAATAACCTCTGCCGGAGCAGCAGCAGCTGCCTGTGGCTTTACTTTGTGCTTTGTATTTGAGCCAGTGCAGGCAGAACAATCAATGATCGTTTAGAACGGTGCTTTTCGCCGGTGAATGGGAAATTCTGAGGAAATGTGTGCATAGAATGTGTGAATGTGGCTTTAACAAAGGTGCATTCAAGCTTTCCACCTGACAACTCAACGCGAGAATATCTCTTACCTATCGATCGAGTAACTGTCAAAAAAGAAGAAAAAAAAATTACTATCATAACTGATCTATAAAGTTTAATAAATTTATTAAATATTTTTTTATATAAGCTTTAATCAAATTAAATCAAATAACCTTTAACTTTTGCTACTCTTCCAGGTGATTGTTGGCAATGGAGGCGTTGGCAAATCCTCGATGATCCAGCGCTACTGCAAGGGCATCTTCACCAAGGACTACAAGAAAACGATTGGCGTTGATTTCCTGGAGCGTCAGATCGAGATCGACGGCGAGGATGTGCGCATCATGCTGTGGGACACAGCGGGCCAGGAGGAGTTCGACTGCATCACCAAGGCGTATTATCGCGGGGCGCAGGCCTCGGTGCTGGTGTTCTCGACCACGGATCGAGCGTCCTTCGATGCGATCAAGGAGTGGAAGCGCAAGGTGGAGAACGAATGCAATGAGATACCCACGGTGATAGTGCAGAACAAGATCGATCTGATCGAGCAGGCGGTGGTCAGCGCCGACGAGGTGGAAACCCTGGCCAAAATGCTCAACTGCCGACTGATACGCACCTCCGTCAAGGAGGACATCAATGTCGCCTCGGTGTTCCGCTATCTGGCCACCAAGTGCCACCAGCTGATGACGCAGAGCTACGACCAGACAACGGGCGGCAACAGCACTCAGCAGCAGTTAACGCATCCGCCCTACAGCTCCACGCCCACCATCAGCGCCTTCAGTCCGACCTTCACCAAGTCCAGCAGCGGCACCATCGTACTGCGTCCGGCCAAAAAGGGCAGCGGCTCCAGCGCAGCGCGAAAGCGCAAAATTGTACTCAAAAAATGCGGCATATTGTGAGAGACGGAATGAAGTGGAACTTGGGGGGTTTGGGGTGGGGGGAGGGGAGGGATGTGCGATGTGTTGGCAATTAATAAGTGGAGCATATTTAACGCTTAATTATTTTAGAGCCCCCAAATCAAGTTGTAGCCATGTGGTTAGCCAAGCGTCCACAGCCATTCACTCGTCGTGCACAGACTCCGCAACGTTCGCAGTTATTGCATGACAGGTGAAGTGGATTAATTGGGGGGCAGGGGGAAGATACAAGCACAAGAGCACACTAATAATTTAGCTAGCCAAACTATGGCATGACGAAGTTTTGAATACCCTTGCAGACATCTCAAACCTTCCATTCCTTCGTTGAAGCCTAAATTGATTTAAAAATGCCCAAAAACAATAGAAGATAAATTTCTTAAGGAACAAAAACAGATTAAGGTCAGCTTGGACAGCTTTCACTAGCAGCTAAAGAATGAACAACTAATTAGTTATATTTTGTATTATAAAATTATATATGACAGATAAAGAATTTATGAACTTGAATAGAATAGCTTAAACAAAGATTTAATTTTAATAAATATTAAATACGTTTGTTGCCAAACTCACTTTAAAACGTATCAGACTCAACTGCAAGGGTATTAAACACAAAACTCAAGCTCAAAATGCATGTGCAATAATTAATGCAACTACTCAAATTTTTAGTCTAATTAGCTTTAGATAATCATATAACCGACTTTTTCTTTGTATTATGCCCACTTTTCTATAACGGAGACTGATGCAGCAAAGCATTCAATATATATATATATATATATATTTATACATATATCTATATATATATATATATCTAGTTATATGTGTGTATATGTTGTGTATGTATCTATATTAATATGAATACCCAGTAATCATAGCTATGTATATTTGCTTACCATGGTTAAAGCTTGCTTTTTGGCACGCTAGCCACGCCCCCAAACAACTACAGAGTGGGGGGCGGGGGCGGGCGGGAAGAAGTCTTCGTGTGAAATCCTTGGCCAATTAGCTTTGGCAAAATGTGCAATTAAAATTGTTCGTCTCATATAATTATTAACCAAACTAAGAGGCATGTCAAAACGCAATTATGTCGGACAGTGTTCTACTCTGCGTTTTGTCAAATTGTTTAGCATGCGATTAGATCAAGCCCAAAACAGATATGCAAATATTAACTATAACTATAACTACATAATTATATACCAGTATACATGTTATTACTTAAGATCATATAAATATTAAACTAATAAATTATTTTGTATATTTTCAAAAGGCGTTTTCTTTAATCTATGATTAAGAAATTAAGTACAATAATTTTAACTGAATATTTAAGCCTTCTTAGTTTCTGCATGGATGAAGAAGGCAAATCCTTAAGGCAAAAATGGGATAAATACTGGCCAGAGTTTATATCAAAAACATTCAGTTAAAACCCAAATTTGATCCCCACCCTTAATGTACTCTTTAAAATTTAATTTATATTAAAACTGTCAAATCAATTTCAGCTTTTAATTAATCATTGATTTCGTTGTTGTTTAAAATGTAGGAAAGAATAAGAAATGCAATTTAAACCAAAAGTCTATTAATTAAGATACTTAACGAAAAACTATTTATCCTTTAATTTATTGAACTGTTCAGTAATAAATGTTTACCCACATGTTGCAAAATTAGTAAGAAGCACTTGAAAAGTTTACAATTTTTTTCATTTATTTGATTTTCGCTTTTACACGTTTTATTGTATGCTTGACAATTTGTTGTTACACCTTCGTTTATTTATTCTCCTTTATTTAAATTTTAATTGTTTAAAGTAAAATTTAGTTGTTGGTTTTTATTTGTTTGTTTGTTTGTTTGTTTGTTTGTTTGTTGTTTGTTTGTTTGTTTGTTTATATACAGTTGCGCTTTGTTTAATTTAAGCCATTTGTTTCTTTTTCACGCAATATTCCATTGAATGTGTATATTTTGTAATGTTTTTTGTTTTGCTTTGTATTCATTTCATTGTGTGTTTTGTATTTGTTTCCTTGTAAGTTATATATTAGAAAAAGGCAAAAATATTTGTCGTTTGCTATGTACAGAGAAATCAAAACGTTTTAAATTTCATATCAAGTGAGAGCTGAGCATAATTGTTAAATAGGCGGGGCTACGCCTCCGTAACCCAAAAAACGCTCTCAGATTGTAAGTGTGTGTGATTGTTTGTTGTGTGTATTTGTTTGTGGTGGGGTGTGTGTGTGTGTGTAAAACTTTAAATGTTTTTTTAGGGGGGGCACTGTGAAAATTCCTATAAAAATATAATTTATGTGTATATACTTTAATATATATATATGTATATCATTTACTTGCTAGGGAAATTAAACTGAATTGCAAACAATTTCTTGGCACTAAAAAGTTAAAAGGGAATTTTTTAAATCTGCTTTTTTTTTATCTTTTTAACAAAAATCTAATTAATTAATTTATTTATTTTGTGGTAATTTTTATTTGAAATAAAAATTGTATGTTTGGTTGTGTTTGTTTGCGTGTGTGTGTTGAGTGTGTGGGACACTTTTTATTTAAACTCATTTACAGCTGTGATATAAGATTATACAGTATAGTTGTAGAAGCTATAAACAACTACATTAGAACTTTAGCCGTTAGTTTGTTTTTCATTTTGTTTTTTTCATTTGCTGAATTTGTAAACATTAAATTATTTAAGTATATAACTTTCTTCTTTGTGTGCTCTGTGTGAGTTTCTTGGGTGTGTCTTGTGTTTGAATGTGTGTGTATTTGTGTGTGTGTATTTGTGTGTGTGTTATGCCGTCGGCTCTGCTGTGGCTTACTTTTTAAGATTTGTTTCCTATATAAATAGTAAGAGTTTTAGCCTAGATAAACACGTCGCGACTTCCTTTGCCTTGCCGTCTCTAAACCGTAGATCCAGCACATACTATATAGTTATATATAAAAACTTTTGTTATTCTCGTACACTATTCGGAAATGGGAAAATCGGCATCGTCCTTGGCCTCCAGCGAGCGATACTCATCGGAGTCCTCGCTAATGGTTGCCGTACCAATCGATGTTGGTAGCATTGCCGATGTGCTTACAATTGGCTCCGCAACAACAACAACAACATCAGAAGCAGCTGCTTCGATTTCAGCTGCTGCTGCTGCTGTTGTTTCTGGTGTTGGTGTTGTTGTTGTTGCTGCTGCTGCTGTGGATACATAGATGTTAACTGGCTCATCGGCCAGTTCGAGTGGATTTGCATCCGAAACGGGATTGGGTTCATTTGTTGTAATCGTTGTTGTTGCGGTACTGTCCGCCACAGGCTCCGACTGTGTAGCTAACTCCAGTTTCTTCTCTATCTCCGTCTCCTCATTATCCTCATCCTCACCCGTTTGTTGTTTTTGTTGTTGCGGTTGTTGTGTTAGGGGTTGTGTTATTATATCAGCAGAGGCCAACAGTAGATCCAACTTTAGTTTTCTTGATGCCGTTGGCTGCTCTGTTATCACAGACTGTGCTTGAGTTGCCGCCGTTGTTGCTGCCGCTTCTGTTATTATTGTTGCTGTTGCTGTTATTGTTGCCGTTGCAGTTGCTGGCGCTGCTGTTGCTGTTGCTGCTGTTGCTTCCGCTGCTGCTCCTATTTCTGCACCTCCGCCAGCAGCAAGCGCCAGCAATTCGTCCTCCTCGCTGACGCTGACATAGCGACAGCGTTCGCTAATCAGCGATGTCGACTCGTCCTCCTCCTCGTTAACGCTGCTGATGCTCACCGTGCGCTCCTTAAAACTCTGATAGATGCTGCTGCCCGTAATGCTCATCGATCCGGGTGCATCGATAGCCTCCCGCACCGCCGTCGCCAACTGCCAGCGATTGAAAGCGCTTGTTGAACCGGTAACTAATGTCCAAACATAAAAAGAGAACATTTGTTAGTTAAAGTCAATTGAAATTTAACATAAGTGCAATTGTTATCTGAATTAACGGGTGTTGGTCAACAAACAGTGAAGGCTGAAGCATTTTTAAAGGTTTATCTTATGTTAAACATAGCAACAAATTCCTGTTTCTTGTTCATTTCATATTTGAATTTATTTTGTATTCCACTTTTTAGAACGATTAGTTTAAAAGCTTTTAAGAATTCATATTTGTAAACGTACAAGAAATTAAAAGTGCTACAACTTGAAATTTATTTGTTTAATTTATGTATCATGAACAGTTTCTGGAATACTTAAATTTTGAACAAGTTAATCTGTTTAATTAATCTATACTTCACAGTATCGTTATATGAACTTTATAAAAATATATAATGATAATTTTCACCCTGATTTGTTACTGAAACAGTTCCTAAAACACTTAAGTTAATTGTGGACCAGCTCTATCAGTGTACTTTAAATCATTACTTTACAATTTCTCTTTGTTTACTTTATAAAAAATTGCTATCTACTTTATAATAATACCTATTTATATATTCATTTCAAAACTAGTTTCAATTAAGCACTTTACAAACTAATTCCTGCATTCTTATCTAAACAATTCATCTGTTCAACTTTATCAAAAGATTTCAAACTATTTAATAAGTTATAGAAGATAAATTAGATCCTGGAACAACTATGAACCAGATCCTAGCTTCAGTGCTTCAGCCGCGTGACCGTTAGCCGTTCGCTCACTCACTTACATTCCAAACGCTCGCGACGCTGCGGATTCCGCGAGGATAAAGGCACCAGTTTGATGCGATAGAACTTGGAGCCCTTGCTGACGCGATAACGGTTCTCATCCTGCGTTAAAAAAATAGAGATTTAGTTTGGGTTACCAAACAGAATGAAATTTAGTTGTGAGCTCACCTTGCGCGCCTGACAATACTCCTTGTCGACGATGCGCCCGATGGCGTAGTAGGGCAGCGGTATTTGATTCAGCTCCGCGACGGCCAGCGGCGCCTCGACGCCAGGCGGCAGCAGCGCCTGTGCCGACGACGTTGGGGCCGTCAGCTGGAGCGCGGCCAAACTGTCCGCATGCACAAAGTAGAGCGTGAGCGAATCCTGCACAACCATAAACTGTGCGTGCCGCATGCTCCACACCACAAACACCAAGTCGCCCTTGCCGCAGCCCTCGAGCGAGATGTGACGATGACTCGACGAGGTGCCGCCGCCGCCACTTGACTTGGAGCGGGTCAGGGTGCCGCCCATGCTTGCAGAGCTGAGTTCATAAGTGGAGCTGTGGGAATTATAAATTAATCAGTCAGGCAATGTTTATGTAATCAATGCATTCTTCTATCAATCAGTTATTTAGTTAGTCAGTCAAACAAACAATTGTTTAGCTAAATAATAAAGCATTCAATCAGTTGTTTAGTTAGTCAATCAAATAGCTATTCAATCAATAAGTCAGTCTGATGTTCAACCAGTCAGTCACACAATAAATCAATTATTAAGTGAATTAAAATCAGACAATCAGCGAATGTTAAATACAGATTGCCAACTAGTTACTTAATTAGTCAATAATTCAGTAATCCAAACAGTGTATCAGTCAATCAAGCAACCTGTCAATCAGTCAGTTGGTTGGTAAACTATATAGACTAATTTCAATTCAATCAGTCAATCAACCTGACAGTCAACAACAAGAATCAAATACTTATTCTGTTATTCAATCTGCCATCAATCAGTCAATCAATCAAAAATAAATGCTAGCAATCAACACTCACGTTTTCATTGCGGCCACGCTGGTCTCCATTTCGATTCGCTTGTTCTTCTCCTGGCTGAGCTCCTCCTCCAGGCGGCACTTGTCGCGGTTCAGGTAGTCAATCTTCTCCTTCAGCCAGCTGTTGCCATCCTCGTTGGTGAGCATATCGACGCGTGTCTTCAGCTGATAGCTCTCCTGTGTGAGCAGGCGATTCTGTTCGCGCAGCATATCCAGCTGGCGTTCCTTATCCTCCAGCATGTCCTTCAATATGGACACATTAACCATCACAGATTCTGAGTTCAGTTGCGGCAACTGTTGCTGTTGCTGCTGCTGCTGCTGTTGCTGTTGACGCGACTCCCAGATAGCGCGCTCCGCCTCGACGGCTTCGTTGATGGCGCGCTTTTGTTGTGCGAGCAGCTCGTCACGCTGCTGGGCCAGCAGCTGGTCCACGTCCAGGCTGGCCACGCTGGCGCTGCTGGTCGGCCGCTCCAGTTTCTCGAGGCTGCTGTCCGAGGGCGAGCGCTCCATGGAGGTCATCAGCTTGAAGCGGCAGCGCAGCGACTCCAGCTCCGTTTTGTGCTCATGGATTAGCTGTTCGCGCGCCTGCGCCACCGCCGCCACCTTATCCTGCTGTGCGGCCAGCAGCTGCTGACGCAGTTGCTCCACCTGCTCCGCCTGCTGCTGGTCACGCTGCTCGTGCTGCATCCGCAACAGCTGGCATTTGTCCTGCAGCAGCTGCAGCTCCGACTGCAGCTCATCCTGAATGCCGCTGCGTAGCTCGCTGCGCAGGCTGCTCAGATTGGAGCGCGCCAGCGCCAAACATTGCAGCGCCAGCTTGGACATCGCCTGCAGAGCGTCACGCAGCCGCTGTGCGCTGCCCGCATTGTCATCCGTCAGCGTGCTGGCGCTGAGCATTAGCACCTGCTCCGTGGCGGTGCTGCGTGCAATTTGCTCCACATACTGGCTGGTGGAGGTGCCCACGCTGCGTCCCACTGGCTGCTCCAGGGCCTGTCTGTCGCTCAGCGCAGCTGCTGGCGCAGCTTGCTCTGACTGCGTGGCTGCGGAATCTGTCTCGGGCTGCTGCACAAAGAATTGCAGGACAGGCGCCATGTCGGGCAGCTGGAGCTGCGTGGCCAGCTCGGGCAGCTGCACGGAGAGCAGCTCGATGTCGGAGCGGTTGAGTGGGGGCAGACGCGTATCGAAGCTCAGCTCGTGATGCTCGTTGGCGAACGTGGGCGGCATGTCGGCCATGCCGGGAAACAGGATGTTCAAGAAATGGCCATCGAAGCTAGTGTTGAAGAGACGCCGTCGCTGCAGCTCCTCGCTGTGGATGCGATCGAAGTCAACGGACAGACGTGTCGCCCAGCGCCGGAACTCGCTCGAGAAGATCTTGCGACGCACCACCTCCGTCACGGCGGCCACATAGGTGCTCGGCGCCCGATGGATCTGCTCGATGATGCCAATATGACGCTCGGCCCGGCGCAGGCAACGATGGTAGAAGAGCAAACGATTATCGAACTCGCTCATGCCGTTCTCGATCCACACAATGCGACACAGACGCATGTGCAGATTGCGGCCCAGCTCCTCCTTGGAGTTGGCAATGCAGCGGCAATGTTCGCGTATCTTCGAGTGATTGTCGAGCATCACCTGCAGCTGGGTGCAGTGCGACAGGCACAGATCGGCCAGCACCGAGGTGTCCCGCAGATTCAGCGCACGCGTCTCGTTCTGCTGTATGGCCGTGGCCTGTTCCCGCTGCTCCTGCACCATCTTGCATATCTTGTACTTGAACTCATCCAGGCGATAGAGACGATCGCTCAGGCCCTTGATCTCCTTGACCTCATTCTGTTTGGCCTGCTTGATGATGTTCTGCACCTCGAGCTTGAGTTTCTCGTATATGTCCAGGGAGAAAGTGTCCAGACCCTGGACGCACTCGTCGCACATCTGCTGCAGCGCTGCGTGGTTGCCCTTCGAGCTGATCCACTGCAGCAAATTGAGCTTATGCTGCTGCTGTTGCTGCTTCGAGCTGGACTGTTCCTCCTCCTGCTGCTGCTGCTGCTGCTCATCCTCATCCTGCTGTTGATCACCCATTTTAGGCTTCTTGTTGGGCGATGTGCTGCTGCTGCTCTTCTCCACGCTCTCTGTTCCTGCACCCGCTGCCGCTCCCGTCTCTGGCTGCTGCTGCACTGCAGCCAGATTGTCGGTTTCGTTGTCGAGCAGCTCGTCGAAGCCATGGAAGTCGGCCTCGGCCTGTGCCATCAGCGCCGGCAAGATGGGTATGCGCGCCAGCTGCTTGAGATCATCGCCGAAGTTGCGCAGCAGCATCAGATAGCTGTCGCGCTGCTGCAGATGCCGATCGAAGGCCAGGCAAAAGTTGTGGAAGCGCTCGACAAACTCGCTGGTCAGATCCTCCATGTTGGCGACCACTGCCGACCAGCCCTGCTGCTGCAGATGCTGCTCGTGCACCAGACGCTCGCACAGCAGCTCCTCCTTGCGGGCCAGGTCGCGCATATGATGCGCAAGCGCTGCTCGCTGCCGCACTGACTCCAGCACCGGCGGCAATCTGTGGCTCTCTTCCACCTGGCGGCGCAGATCTGCGTCGGAATCAATGCCCGGTCCAGCAGCGCCGCCGCCGCTGGCTATCGTCGGGCCGAGGCGTTCGTCGCCGGTGAGAAACATGAAAATGGGATTTGTGTCGGTGCCCGCTGAATAGCAGGATACCTGTGTGGAGTGTGTCAGCATCTCGCCGCCGCTAACCAGCAGCACAATATTGGCAGCTGGCAGGCCGTGCAGCCGCTGTATTGTCTCCTTTAGGTTCTCCACCGAGGACAGGGCGACGGTCATGTCGAAGCTCAGCATGCGACCGACGTCCACATGGAATACGTATATCATCATGAGGCGGCTGTCTTTGTGAGTTGCTTGCTCAACTGTTAACGTTGCTCCTCCTGCTACTCCAGCTTCACCTTCACTTGCTTCTGCTTCTGCTTCGTCTTCTTCTTCCTCTGGTCTCCTCTTTGTTTGGCAGTGCTAGTGCTTTCTGAGTTCATGCAAGCGCATGTATATATGTGTGTGTGTGTGTGTGCTTGTTTGTTTGTGTTTGTGTTTGTGTGTGTGAGTGTTTTTCTGTTTGTGGGCGCTGCTGCCACCTAGCGTTGAGAGGCTGCAAAACAAGGCAAACAGAGCAAAAGAGAGAGCATTAGACTTGACAGTGGCGCACTTTTCAAGGGGTTCATCAACATTATGTTTTCTTTGCATTGTGTTTGTAAATTTCTGTTTTCTTTTCAAGTACAATAATGTGTTCTTTTTATTGTGATTTGACGCACACGTGGCTGTTACAGCTACATATGAATGTTTCAACAATACAACGATTAACAGCGACTGTTAGCATGCTCGAATGTAAACGATAACATGCCAGCTAGATTAGACACTGTGGCGCTCTTGGAGGGGGTGGGCACTAGTTCAAATGTTAATGTGACTAAACAAACGCTGGTCAGCGACGTCGACGACGACGACGACGACGCCGACGCCGCCGCCGCCGCCATCGCTGCTGCTGCTCGCGTTTTAAAGTCGCAATAAAGAACTTGTTGTTATTGTGTCTGTTTATTTAACTTAAGTTTTTACATGTATATAATACATATTGTTTACAATTTGTCTGGCAAACTTTGGTGCTTGTGCAAACGCTGATGGAGCGATAAGAAATTAATACAAAAATAGCGCCGCTTTCGGGCTTTATGTATATGTAAATTGCACACGCGAACAACAACAACGATTATTATTATCAACGCACCTTAGTTGAACAACCAAAAACAAAAAAAATACGTCTAGACTTGCGGGCGTAACAAACAGAACTAACAGACGCTGCCGTCGACGTCTTCGCTGACGCTGACGCTGACGCCGCCGCTGCCACCAACGCCGCCGACGCTAGCGTCGCTGCCAAGAGCAGCGCTACACGTGTGTGCTTTACCCGCACGATCCCTCAGCTTGAAATGTGAGATAGACGGAGAGAGACAATGTAAGCGAGAACAACAACAGCTGCGAAGATAGAGAGCGAGAGAGCGAGCAAGTTAAAGTGAGCTCGATATGCTTCTTGCGTCTTGCGTTTTACCTGCGCCGTCCTTCGCTGCGTCTTTTGCTGCTTTTATTTTTACCTAAGTGAATTTCATAATTTTTGGAAAAGCAAAATATAATTACTTCCTAGACTTGGTGTATTAAGCACAAAAGAAAAAAAAAAAAAAACCCAGAAATGCAACCAAATTATGCAGAAAATGTACCCTAAAACTGGCAACTGTTAAACGTTCTTTTGATTTGTTTTCACGTAGATTTACGTTTTCAAATGAAATAGCAAGTGCAGCGAGAGCGGGACAGGGAGTGCTAGAGGGGGGAGCGGGAGCAACGGCAGCTAAATGACAGCACCAACTTTCGATTACTCATCAATGAAATTCAAGATCGCCACACGTTGTCCATCTGATAACAGCTTATCAGCGTAATTAAGTACAAAGACCAGGCCAAACAAACAAAAATGCATATGTATATACAGACAAGCATGCATATATGTATGTATTTACATATGTAGGTATACCCAAGCACACATGTACCTGTGACATGCAGTGTAATTAAAGCGCATAAATCAAGTTCGTTCACAGTATATAACAGCTGTTAGCGCAACTGGGAGAAGGGGGCAGGGTGGCTGCCAGATTTGCAGACTGCCCTGAACCTTATTCACTGGGGGTCATTCAGCAGCATCTCCACACAACGCTAGCTGATTACATTTTATGTTCGGGACAACAACAACAGCGACAACAGACGCTGAGTCGACGACGACGGTAATGGCGACGGCGATGGCGACGGCGATGGCGACGGCGACGCCGACGCTAACGACGACGTCAGAGTTTATCGGCGCTGTTGCGTTGCAGGAGGGCAAAAACAAAAACAACCACATACAAGCACATATATACATACATATGTATGTACATTTATACAAACATATATGTATATATGTTAGACCGTATCTTACGAATACAAGCAGTCATTAATTAGGAATGTCGCATTCTGTTTATGTATAATTGAATTTTTGCGTATTTTTGTTGTTGTCCTGCTGTTAAGTAAAGTAGGTTATATAGCTTAAATATTGTTATTGTTCGCAATGGCCGTAAATAAATGCACACATACACACATGCACGTATTTACATATATATGTAACTTAAATAAGCAGAGCCTACTTAAGCTAACTTCAAGGCAACAACAACAAAAAAAGGTGCGATAAACAAGTTGCAAAAAAAAGCGTGAAACATGCCAATAGTTAGTTGCTAAGATTTACCGAATTCTGTTTACTTTATTTTCTGTTTAAATCTTGTTTCAAGCCTGTCACGCAGCTGTTGGGGAACAGCTGATGAGCGCGATCACACCACGACTGCATTACAGCAACGGCAACAACAAGTTATGATGTACATATGATATTTCTGTCGCCCAGTTGGCAGCACTGGCCACCACCAACTGCGCTATGCATTTGTGTGAGTGTGTATGTGCATGTGCATGTTCATATGCATATGCATGTGCTTGTGTAAGTGTGCGTGTGCGTGTTTGTGTATTGTTTTGGCCTGCACTTTGTTATTTTCCATTACGTTGCATTTTGTATACCCGCCGTTTGTTTTGGGCTAGAAAAACCAAAAAAAAACAAGAATTACGCGAAAACGCAGAAACTCACAGAGAAATAGGGAGAGAGCAAAAAAAATGACAGTTGCAATTACCAACGTTACAATTCTGCGCAAAACTAATTTAGATATTCGCTTAATATATGTAAATTGTTGCAATTAATTGTAATTTGGCTCGAACCGAGTGACGCACACAAATACTGCAGACAACAATAACAACTAAACAAGGGTTGCCTGGCGTTCAAAAAGAAAATGGCAGCAGGTGCAGAGCTGCATTTCGCTCAAAAGAAGAGGTGACGAGGGGCACGGTGATTGTGGGCGGCCATTCGGAATTTATGCAGCAAAAAGGGCGTAATCAGCAGTTCCTTTGTTTGTTTGTATGTATGTGAATGTGTGCGTATGTTTGCATAAACTATAACTATGATGCTTAATTAAAAAGTTGTGGCGGCTGCCTCGCACTTACCTTGTAATCTTTAATCAATTTTCACAATGGCGCGCCTGTGTGTTAGTGTGTGTGTTTGTGTTTGTTTGTTTGTTTGTTTGTGGTCTCGCTCTCTCTGTGGCTGTGTGTGAGTGTATGTTTTGGTTTTAATCAATTGTGAACGCTCACGAGCACGAACGCTGCAAATGATTTGACATCAGCTGTGGCTATGTGTGTTTGTATGTGTAGGTGTGTGTGTCTGTGTGTCAGCAGCAGCAGCAGCGACGTTGACGTCGAAGTCCAAAACAAAAACTGTTGGTGCCCAGTTTTGGCTTCTCCTTTTGCTCCTTCTGCGTATTTTTCTGCTCTCTCGACAACAGCGTCAGCGCCAGCGCCAGCGTTTTCTTCTTTTTCTTTTAATTATGTATGTTCTTATTTATTTTTTAGCGCATTGCTTTGGCCTGTTTTTCGCTGGCTCTTATTTTTGTTTTTTTCTTACTTTATTTTATCAGTTTTTGCGTTGCGTATCAAAAAAATCAGAGCAATATGTGTAAAAAGCTGCCCAAAAAACTCGCGCGATATGCTTAAATATTTAAATATGTTGCGTTTTGTTTTTGTTTTGCGTTATTTGCTTTTGTTATTGGGTCTTTTGCTGTTTCGTTTTCCCCCTGCTTAATCTATTTCTTTGTCTATCACAATTGCGTTGTTGTTGCTGCTGCTGTTGTTGTTGGTGTGCTAGTCGCTGCTGCTGTGGTTGTTGCTGTTGTTGTTGCTGGCAGTTATATTTCGCGTCAATTTTTTGCCATTTACACGCTGCGCCGTTGGGCCCTTATTAGTTTTTATTATTGCATTAATTTCACACACGCATATTGTTGAATTACTTAAATTTCTAATTAAATTAAATGGTATAAAAATGAAATAACGCACTTTCGTAGTTCCTCCTTCTTCTTCTTTATTAATAATAACAGCGCGATTAACAGCGCCCACAACATTTACATGTACTCAGCTGCTGTTTACAGTGAGCCAAATTTAGAGCATATAATATTTTACCATGATTTGTTGTTTCGATTAGATAAAGCCATCAAATGTTTATTTTAAATAAATTAAAATTGTATACTATCCAAATACAAATTTAATAGAGATAATAAACAACATTTAACAGACGTTTGTCATTCAAAACAACTGTAATCGATCGACTTTCCACAAGACCAATTATTCACAATAGACTTTTGACGATACCCACAAAAGAATCGTGAACGTACACTAGTTCGATTTCTCAACATATGTAGCGATTGTTCATCTCTAATAATGACGAAAATGTTTACATTTTATATTAACAAATGAGTTTTATAAAGAATATGTGCTGACAACATGGGCGATATAACAGCAGCATGATTGATTGAAGATGTAAGAAACACCATAGTATCAAGTATATCATGAACTTTGTGAGTATCAAAGAAAATATTAATAATTAAAAATGTCATGCAATTTGTTAGCCCCACTGTAGATTAGTATCGGGCTATGTGCTCCAGCACACTGGAAACGGATGTGCAGGATTATAATACCCTTTACACGTCGAGCAATGTAATGTTCAATTATTTGCCAAATGGGAAAATTCTTTCGGCAGCTTTCTTCCTGCTTCCTGCCGACAAGGATAGCAAAGTCCACTTCTTCCAAGCATAAACTAAAGAGCAACAACCAACAACAGTTTTTGCAAGTATGTAGGATTTATTTCCATTATACTGCAACAGATGATGTACAACTTTGACGAGTTTCTGATAGCTCAATAACTTTTCGTGGAGACTGTTTGGAGACTTTTGTGGGGGCGACCTGCGAAATAACAGCTACAGCTACGATAAAATCTGACTCAAGCAGGTTTTGTTTCTACCGCAATAAATTTGGCCTAACGTTCATATAAACGAATTTTCCTAAATTTAAACTTTATATTAAGTAAAGCTTTTATTACATTAGTTGCGGTCAGATGAGTTGCTTGGGATTTAGTTTTGCTTTTGTCGTGAAGGAGATAAGTCGATATGCTTTCATAATTATGGAGATTAAATTAAAATATAAATTGTTAAATACATTGAATTTTATTTTATTTAAATTACAAATCGCGGAGGTTGGCTCTAAATAACTGTTTCTTTAAATAAAAACTTGGTATTTAATAATTTAAAATTGTTAAATTATAAATAATGCTTTTTTAAATTTAAGCTTTTTACTTTAAAGCAATTTAATTAACAAAAGTACGGAGCAGTCCCTTTTTATTAGACTTAACGAACTGAACGAAGGCCATGGGCTAGAGCCATACTCTATGCGTTTTATGTTAGGCCTAACGAACTGAACGAAAGACCTAAGTTCGAATCGTTCATCGTGTGCATTTCATTGTCGATAAAAATTTAAAAAGGCAGCCCTCGTTTAAAATGTTTGAAATAGAAATTGTGATCTTATTGAAACCAATTAAAACTAGTTTCACATTGCAATTGCAATTGAAACCTTGTAGGGAAAAAATGTACACATATATTGTTAATTGGTGATAAATATTGAAGTGCTTATGTGATAACCGACAAGAAAGTAATAATAGACGATATTAAATAAAGTGCAGTGTAACTGAGTATTGCCTTTGGTTCAGAGATAAGTTGAAATACTTTTAATAAACGATGGCTGCTAAAAATATACATATGTATGTATATAAAGTTGAGTAAATATATGCGCAGCATGCTCATCAATAGCTGATAAATTAGACAGTCAACAAATGCAATTCTTAACGCGTCTCAGCGCTCTCCGCATTACTCTCTGGCGCTCGTTGTTATGACACTCGGCAATTGACGAACCGGTTAAACCGAAGAACAAGAAGAACCCGTTCGTCGCCTGATAAGACTGCCACCTGCTTCGATCACGGAGAAACAACGCCTACAAATACACATGCTAACATAATATGAATTTGTGTGGTAGTAACTGAAATATCATCATGCTTGATAAGAATGCAAACAGTTGACTCTCGCCGTTCGCAGCGCACGGAACGGGGTTCTAGATTTGTAGATCTCTGCGTGGTCCTCAGTCCGTTGTCAACAACAATCAGCAGCATGCCCGATAACAGCAACAAGTTCTGTGAGTCGAACGAGTTACACATTCACATACCCAGCTGGATAAATGGGGCATATTTCAAGAAGTTGCTCAAACGCGAACTGAGCGATTTTCGCAAAATATTGAATCTCTCGATAATACCGGCCTCGTCGCCGGGCGAATGCGAGAGCTACACCTCGTTGCTAATGCGCATTATCATCGACATTGAAATGAAAGGTGAGGCAAATGACGCTGACCTGAATAGCATATTCTGAATACCCCTACCCAGATCTCTATCTATATAACGTTAACTGTCTACCCTGTAGATGGCTTTACGCAGCAGAAGTCGTATATCATGAAAACCATGCTGGCCGATGCCGAAGGCATTGGCTTCATCAACACACTGAACATCTTTCCCAAGGAGAAGCAGATGTACGAACTGATCCTGCCCCAGCTGGAGCAGCTCTACCAGGAGCAGGGCAGACCCGTCAAGCTGTCGCCCAAATGCCACTGGGCTGAAAATGTTGACGGTCGCATCTCGCTGGTGCTCGAGGATCTGAAGACCAAGAAGTTCAGCAACATCAATCGCCTCAAGGGCTTCAACATGAAGCAAATGCAGCGCGTGCTGGAGAAACTGGCCGAATTCCATGCGGCCAGCGCCGTCTGGCAGCAGCGCCATGGCGCCTATCCGGAGGACTTCCAGCGCATCTATTTGCCTGCCAACTATCACAAATCCAAATCCTACCAGGCGCGCATACAGAGCTACAAGGCGGCCATGGCCAGCTGGGGCTTCACCAATGCCGAGCTCTACACGAGTCGTATTGTAAGTAAGGGGGAAATTCTCTGAGTGTATTTATAAAATTAAGTACCCTATGTTTTTTTTTTTAGCCCACTGCGGAACAGTTTGTGCAATCGGCCGCGCGTTGCTTTAACAACGATCCGCTGGAATTTAAAGTGCTTAATCATGGGGATTTGTGGTCGGGCAACATTTTGCTGAACAGCACTTTGGCCTGTGATATCAACGAGCTGCGTTTCGTTGACTTTCAGCGCTGCAACTGGGGCAGTCCCGCCCAGGATCTGTGGGAGCTGATCATCTGCTCCTCGCACCATAGTCTGAGAACGAAGCAATTCGATTGCTTCATCCGAATCTATCATACACATCTGCTCCACTGCCTCAGACTGCTCAACTATGCCAAACCTTTGCCGCTGCTCCGGGAACTCCACATGAGCATGCTCAAGCATGGTTTCTGGGGTGAGTTCCGCTGCAAACAATTTCCAATTTCCAATTAAGTGAATTTTTTTTTTGACAGGCTACTTTACCACGTTCATGCATCTGGTGCTCATCCTACTGCCCGTCGACAAGGAGGCCAGTCTGCCCAAGCTGATGCTGCCCGGCGAGGACGGGGATCGCTTTCGTGCCAAGGTCTACACGAATCCTTTGTATGTCCGGGCCGCCTTGAGCATATTTCCGTTTCTGCATAGGCGTGGCCTTTTGGAGTTCTGAGAAATTATTATTTTTATTTAACTACCCGCTGTGGACGAATTTGCCCTATCTGTAAATAGAGAAGTCACTTTGGCTATCTTCAAGATTTATCTTTTGTTTAGCTGCGACAAAGTCTGTTTTACGTTTATCAAACACAACACAAACAGTCAAAGAAAGTTGACAATAAGCGATAAGCAAATGTGCATACACTTTAATTAAAAAGAACATTTTTAAATATATTCTAAATTTTAAGAAAATAAACCTAAATTTAAATAAAATGTTTACCAACACGAATCTATCTATCAAAATATGCTATCTATGCTTATAGAGTATATCTAATATTTAAAATGGTATTTAAAGGTATTTATTTACATTTACTTGGACCTGATTAAGAGGTATTTATTTTTATTTCTTATTTGTTTGTTTATCGTATTCTTTCTGATTACTTTTATCAAGTCCCACCAGCTTCGACCTATCACAAAGATTTCTTTATGAATGATGATCAAATAATCAACTTGATAAATTTATAATTTATTTGAATGAAAATAAATTTATTGCTTGGACTTGCCAGTCTTTTAATTAAAAAAAAAAAGATTGCTTGTCCCATTTTTTTTTTTTTTTTTTTTATATACACTACACTTCGTTTCAAAGTCGAGCCCATAAAGCACAACAAAGTCGACAAGAATAATCGTAAATCCACTAAAATATCTACGGTCAGTTAGTTAATTTAGTTATAACAAAAAAAATTAAGATCGATATTTTCTTTTGTTGTGCTTTTAATTGTATTTACAATTTTTTATATGGCAATTGTCACAAAAATGATTTGTCACTTATTACATGATTCAAAATTATATCATATTAATTAAAATGAACTTTTATCTTAAGCATAACTTACCTTAGGGTATTTGCCAGTCGACCATCAGCCCTTTCCCTCGTTCTTGCATTATCATTACATTCGCCTCGTCGCTCATTTAAATTCCGCTGGATGTCAGCTGATAAACACAGCGCACTCAAACACAACAGCTAATAACAGAGAGAGCTTTCGCGCAGAGGCCGCAGGCACGTGAGTTGCTGACAGCGAAAGCTTTTCTATTCAGCTGTCGCTCGCAGTCGTTCGGACTCGCTCGCACTCTTCGTTTGACAGCTTAACGCGACGGCCGCTTGCGCTCAGCTGCTCAGTGTTTATAAAATTGTTTTTGTTCCCCACAATTTTGTTCCCTTGGTCAGGTGACTTAAAAAAGTAGCAGCGAAAAGAAAAGTTGAATTAAAATGGGCACCGGCAAGAAGAACTATCAGGCACCCGAGTGGCTGACCGCCGACTTTCTGCAGGATGTGCTCAAGGAGCACTTCAAGGAGGAGTCGCTCACTGTCAGCGATTTGCTGGTGAAGAGCGCCCAAGTGGGCGATGTGGTCGCCGGCTTTGCCAGCGAGATGCATCGCGCCTGCTTCAATCTGCAGCGCGGCAGCGTCAAGAGCAAGTTCTCGGTGTTTGTCAAGGATCATCCCAAGGGCCAGACGGGCGCCATTGCGCTGCGCAGCAAGCTCTTCAAGCGCGAAATTCTGGCCTACAAGGAGGTGCTGCCTCGCGTGCAGGCGCTGCTGGAGTCCATCGGCGACAAGTCACAGATTGCGCCCACCTGCTACTACACGACGGAGAGTCCGGAACCGTTTCTCATTTTGGAGGACATGCAGCTGAGCGGCTTCGAGAACTTCGAGCGCGGTCGTCTGCTCAACCTGGACTATGTGCTGCCCAGCGTGGAGAAGCTGGCCAAGCTGCACGCCTGCAGCGCTGTCATCGCCAAAGCAAATCCCGAGGTGCTCGAGTTCTTCGACGAGGCGCCCATATCCCGCAATCCCGATCGTCGCGACTTCCTCAGCTTCTTTCCGGTCAACATTCGCTGCGTGGCCGAGGAGATTGCCCACTGGAAGGGCTTCGAGCAGATCACCGAGAAGATGTTCAAGCTGGCCGAGAATGTGCTCCAGAGCTCCGTTCAGATGTACGAGCAGCAGGAGCAGGGTTTTAAAGTGTTCAACATGGCCGACATTTGGATCAACAATCTTATGTTTCACATTAACAACGAAACCAAGGAACCCGATAATGTTGTGGCGGTAAGTTTCCTTACTATTTCCATTCTTCCTTCTGACTGTCTATATAATGTCGGGCTAAATCTTTTCCAGCTGGACTTCCAACTGGCCTATGTGGGTTCTCCAGCTGTTGATCTTAACTATTTTTTGTTCGGCTCGCTCAATGAGAATGTGCGCAAGGTGCACCTCAAGTATATTATATACGAATATCACCGGGTGCTCCAGGAAACGCTGGAGAAGCTCAAGTACGAAGGACACATTCCAACGCTGAAGGAGATTCACATTGAGCTGATCAATAACAGCCTGATTGGTAAGAATAAGTTTTAATGCCTTGATTAAATATCTTTTAAAACCCGTTTTTTATATTATATAGCCGTCATAGCAGCCACTTGTCTTACGCCCCTGATATTCAGGGAAGATGCGGGCTTTGAAAATCTGGAGGATTTGAACTCTCGCACCGAGATCGGCGATCGCTTTCGACGTGAGAACGTTGAGAATCCTAAATATCGAGCTTTTCTGCAGCGCACAGTCAAGGAGTTCGAGCTTAATGGATTTTTGGATACGTAACTGTAAACAAAATGGGCTTCCAGTTTAATTAAATTGATTAAGATCAAAGCACAAACAGAACAACTTTAGATATGCCTTAAAATGATACAATTTAAAAAAGTATGTGAACATACCCCTTAAAACACATATCAACAAAAGTAACTATTGATTATTTGTTATCAGTAAAAACGATAATAAGTCAAGTTCACTAATCAGTTTAAAATATTGTATCAATTGTCATTTAACTTTCAATTGCTTTGTATTTACGTCAAATTGATTAAACTCTTTGTAATACAATCCGTGTTTTATGAAATAGTAAAAAGTTTATTTTATTAGTAGCCCTGTTATCCGTTAGAAGTTAAAACATAAACAACTTTTATATATACAATTGAAGTAATGATTTGGATTTACTCAAAATAACCCTGTTCCTCGAATCTGGCCAGCAGAAACTTAACATCTTCGACAAAACATTCCATGTGATATAATTTCTTGCGCACTTCCTCCTTTTGCATCAGCTCGGCAGGATCAAAGGAGTTCAACTTAAGCGCGTTAATCATGGGCAAAAATGTTGTAACCAAAAAGATGTCTGAAAAGAATATTAACTATTAACTATTAACTATTTGATATATACAAGTTCAAGCTCACCATAATACTTATGTTGGGACATTTGCCTCCAAAACTCCACCGAATTTGGCATTTCACCTTTGAAGCCAATCTTCTGCAGTGTGTCGGTAAACTGGGCGAAGTAATAGCTGATCAGATCCTTGTAGTCGCTGCGACGTTGCTCCGCGCTCATCAGCATATAGATCGCATAGATCAGATCGATGGTAATCGGACAAATGTTGGATATCTGGAAGTCCAGCAACATGACATCCTCCAGCTTCCCATCCTTTTGGTTGTGCTTGAACATCATGTTGCGCAGATGGAAGTCGCCGTGGCACAGGACATAGTATCCATTGGGCTGGCGATTCTTGCGGTACTCCTGCAAGACATCGCCCAAGCGATCCAAGTAAATATTTTCCATTTTCTTGAACTTGGGCACATAACGGCGCAGCTCTGGGGTTTCCTCCAGGAAGCTAATGAAGGTGCGCATGCCGGAGCTGAAAAAGGGATCTTCCAGCACGCTGGGCATCTCAAACAAGCCGTGTGAGAACTCCTGCAGGAACTCAGGTTGCTCGTGCAGTATTTGAGCACTGACAGCATGCCATTTGGCCAGCTTGAAAAGCGCGATCTTCACCTCGTCGAAGGTTGGATTGCGATTCCGCATAACCTCATAGCCCTGCGGCACCAGATCCTCGAAGATCATCACCTGGCGCGGCTTCAGGCTTGTGTAGATACAAGGCACACACAGCCTGGTGTTGTCGCCCGCCTCCCTTAGCAGCTGCTCGAACCGCGGCAGCGCCTTGGTGTACATACCGATCTCGGTCTCAAAGATATTCGAGCTGCCGAGCAGCTCCTTCTTGTGGCCCTCCTCCTCGGGCATGGTCTTGATGATCAGCGACTTGATGTTGTCTCCTTTACTGCTTGTATAGGAGACCTTGCCGCGGAACATAACGCTCGCATAGTGATCGCCCCTGGCGCTCGCCGGCGACATCTGAACATCGATCACCTTCAGCTCGGGCGCCTGTTCGCTCTTCCTGAGCACCTGCTCGAAGAACGGCGCACTTAGCCAGTCGGGGGCCACCAGCTCATCGGCATTGAAGTGCTCGCTGTCCGTCGTCGATGCCATGTTGACTATTTGCTCAACTCTCAGTTGACTGTCCAACTGAGGGCGGGCAACTAAATGTGCTCCACGCATAGCTCAACTATTTAATGTGTTTTTGCTTGAAAGCTTTCGAAAGCTTTCGCAAGCTTTGGCCAACTAAACAATTGAGATATTGAAATATTACACTTCAAAGATAACGTAAGGGCATGGCCAAAAAGTTGAGTCATTCATTAATCAATATTGTTATGTACTTTAAAATTAGAAATCTAGTATTAAATGCGTTTTAAATAATTGTTTTCTATTTGCAATTCTCTCTTGAGAGCAGCAAAGCTAAGCTTAAAAGCAGCTTGGCAACCCTTTGGTACAGTTGCCTTTGAGATATCTCTTTTACTCTCTCCCTCTTACTCTCTTCCACTCTCTCGCTCTCAATTTCATCTCGTTTACGGCAATTGTTGCTTCAAAAAAATGAGCTAAAAGTTCAACAACCTCAAATCACAGGAAAACAAAACCCCAATTTTGTTTTTTTTTCTATTAAACTAATCACCTGTTAACCCAAGGTTGTTTGTTACACTGTAAACAATAAATGAGTTAAAATTAAAATTAAGCTATAATAATTAGATAATAATGTTAATAAAATAAAATACATTTAAATAAGTTTGTCATAATTATTTAATTAAATTAGCCTCAGATGCAAGTTTTTTATTTATTGCTTAAATTTTTTCCCCTTTTTTGTACTTATAAATAAAATACTACTAAATATATTTAATGTTAATTAAATAAAATACATTTAAATAGGTTTATCATATTAATTTAATTAAATCAGCCTCAGTCGCTTGTTTCTTAATTATTGCTTAAGTTTTTTTCCCTTCTTTGTACTTAAAAATAAAATACTACTGAAAGTATACTAATTAAATATATTTAATGTTAATTAATTAAAATACATTTAAATAAGTTTGTCATAATTATTTAATTAAATTAGCCTCAGTCGCAAGTTTTTTATTTATTGCTTAAGTTTTTTCCCCTTTTTTGTACTTAAAAATAAAATACTACTAAATATATTTAATGTTAATTAAATAAAATACATATAAATAAGTTTGTCATTTTAATTTAATTAAATCAGCCTAAGTCGCAAGTTTCTTAATTATTGCTTAATTTTTTCTCCCTTCTTTGTATTTAAAAATAAAATACTACTAAATATATTTAATGTTAATTAAATAAAATACATTTAAATAAGTTTATAATTTTAATTTAATTAAATCAGCCTCAGTCGCAAGTTTCTTAATTATTGCTTAAGATTTTTTCCCCTTTTTTTGTACTTAAAAATAAAATACTACTGAAAGTATACTAAATAAATATATTTAATGTTAATTTAATAATATACATTTAAATAGGTTTATCATTTTAATTTAATTAAATCAGCGTCAGTCGCAAGTTTTTTAATTATTGCTTTAGTTTTTCTTTGGATTTTTTTGTACCTTAAAATAAAATACTACTGAAAGTACACTAATTAAATATATTTAATATTAATTAAATAAAATACATTTAAATAGGTTTGTCATTTTCATTTAATTAAATCAGCCTCAGTCGCAAGTTTCTTAATTATTGATTAATATTTTTTTCTTTTTTTGTACTTATAAATAAAATACTACTGAAAGTATACTAAATAAATATATTTAATATTAATTAAATAAAATACATTTAAATAGGTTTATCATTTTAATTTAATTAAATCAGCCTCAGTCGCAAGTTTCTTAATTATTGCTTAAGTTTTCTTTGGTCTTTTTGTACTTAAAAGTAAAACTCTACTTAAAATAACCCTCCGCCTCGAACTTGGCCAGCAAATTCTTAACGTCCTCGACATACAAATCCAGGCGATACATTGTCTTGCGCACCTCGTCCTTCTGGAAGATATCAGCAGGATCAAAATTGTACGACTTAAGCGCACACATCATGGGCAAGAATGTGGTAAACAAATAGATATCTGAAAGAATGAGGAACATAAGTTTTATGTTTTATATATAAAGTTAATTGTGATTTCTTACCGTACAACCTGTGCTGGGACATCTGCTTCCAGAACGCCACCGAGTTCGGCATTTCACCTTTGAAGCCAATCTTCTGCAGTGTATCGATAAACTCGGAGAAATAATAATCGATCAGCAGCTTGCAGTTATTGTGACGATCCTCCATGCCCAGCAGCATGTAAACGGCATAGATCAGATCCAGGGTAATCGGGCAAATGTTGCAGATCTGGAAGTCCAGCAACATGACATCCTCCAGCTTCCCATCCTTTTGGTTGTGCTTGAACATCATGTTGCGCAGATGGAAGTCGCCGTGGCAGAGGACGTAATACTGATCGGGCTGGGGATTGTTGCGGTATTCCTGCATGATTTCTGCCAGGCTTTGTATGTAAGTGCTTTCGATCTTCTGGAAATGCGGTTTGTACTTTTTCAGCTCAGGAACTTCGTCCAGCATGTCGATGAACTTCTTTATGCCTGTGGTGCAGAAGGAATCGTTCAGGAAATTCGGTAGCTCAAATAGGCCATATTTGAACTCCTGCAGGAAATCAGGTTGCTAAAGAAAAAGGAAGAAATGCATTATATAATTTTTAATTAAGTTTCTTTAAAGCTTACCTCGTGCAGCAGGTGAACACTGAGCGCATGCCACTTGGCGAGCTTTGAGAAGGCGAGCTTCAGTTCCTCGATGGTTGCCTCTCGCTTGCGGACAATCGCATAGCCCTGCGGCACCAGATCCTCGAAGATCATCACCTGGCGCGGCTTCATGCTGCAGTAGATGCAGGACACACACAGCCTGGTGTTGTCGCCCGCCTGGCGCAGGATCTCCTCGAACTTGGGCATCACCTTGGTGTACATGCCGATCTCGGTGCTGAAGATGTGCGAGTGCTCCAGCAACGCCTTCTTGTGACCCTCCTCCACAGGCACTGTCTTGATGATCAGCGACTTGGAGTGTGCTCCCTTAGATGTTGTATACGACACGTTGGCCCTGAACATAATGCTCGCATAGTGATCGCCCTTGGCACTCGCCGGCGACATTCGCACATCCTGGACCTTAAGTTCGGGCGCCTTCTCATTCTGGCTAAGCACTTCCTCCAGGAACTGCGCATTTAGCCAAGCGGGAGCCACCAGCTCATCCTCATTGAAGCAATCGATATTTGTTGTTGCTGTGTTGGCCTCCATATTGTTTGTACTGTTTGTAATACTTGTAAGACTTGTGAACGGTTGTAAATACTATGTGAGTACTCTGATACTCAGCCACGTTTGCTTCACTATTTAAATGAAATTTAATTTGAAAGCTGCCCAAAGCTCAGCGAGCTTTAACATGTTTGGTATGCCATGTGATAGGGGAGAATACATTGTTTGGTGAAATAAGAATAAAAGTTACAAGTTAAAGATAAGAAATTGATTTGAGCAAAAGTTTGATTTGTTGATAATCATGTTTCATGTTTCATGTTTCATGTTTGGGTTATGTAATAGGTGTATAAAATAAACTTATGTTATTTATATGTACTATATTAATAACTGATAAATGTGATTATCACTCGAAAGTGCAACCTGCATAGTGAGATTATCTATTAAATAAACAAAAATGAAGAAAATGTTAATATATTTTTCTTTTTTTATCTCTCTCTATCTCTATTTTTTCCTCTCTCTCTCTCTCCCTCTCTCTCTCTCTCTCACTCTCTCTCACTTTCACTCTCTCTCTCTCTCTCTCTCTCTGTCTCTCTCTCTCTATCTCTACCTATTTCGCTGAACCTTTTATCTCTCTTTTTCTATGTCCACTCTTATCTAATTTAAATCATTCATTAATAAATACATTCTTAGTAATCTATTAAAATCTTTAATTATTTTTAGCGCTCGTTCTCAAGCATTAACAGCATATAGTACATCAAAACTTTTCTTTTAGTTAAGATCATGAAACAGGGTATCTTTTAGTCAAGCTTTTGTGTGCACACAAAGTTTTCTAATTTATTTACAGTAATAACAATTATACAATCAAAAGCGCACTTATCAATTAACACAGTCAATGTAAATAATAATAATAATAAAAACTCAAAGTTTTTTATTTTGCCAGTCATTTAATTATTTTTACACTTTTTAAAGCTTTCAAAGCTAAATTTATCAACGTAGTTAGTTTTTAAAGTGCCTGAGAAAAGCATTTTAAATTTAACAATTTTGAAAATTATATTTCGTGTAAAATTAAATTCTTAATTATAAAATAAAATGTTTGCAAGGGTATTTGATTATCGGCAATCTAATGATACAAAATATTAAAAAAAAATATATGCAACCCTATAAAGATTATGTTTTTTAACTTTAACAATTAGTTCTCGTATTTCTATCAGACTTAATTGTCGTAGAGACCTAAACATAATTAATAAAATTTTAAAAAATAAAATAAAAAAATAAAATAAATAACATACTAATGATAAATAATAAAAATTCGCTCAGCTAAATTTTAAAAATATAATATAAAAATAATAAAATAATAAAATAAAATAAATATCATACTAATATTAAATAAAAAAAATTCACTTAAGCTCGTTGTCGAGGTTAAAGCTTCGTTAAGCTCTTTTTATCTAGCTAACTATCTAATAATTAGAGCAGTAAATATTACATAAATATAATCTTTACACACACAAGGCGCATATTTATTTAGGCTCTCGAAATTTTATTAATTATTTTATTTTTGCCAGTCATTTAAACGCTATCAGTCACTAAAAGCTCGCAAAGTTTTCAAACCAAGTCGCATAAATGTTGCAACGAGCGAAGCTTCGCTCTTAGTTAGTTCCCAAAGTAAGTAGGAAAAGCATCTAATTAGAATGCCGCCCAACAACGAGACCTGTAACGTGGATGAGCTGGAGGCGCCACAGTGGCTGAACACACAGTTCGTGACGGAGGTCTTGGAGCACCATCTGCAGACACAGGAGCTGAAA